>JANWGL010000762.1:0-23821 GCA_025200755.1 Ceratobasidium sp. C01
CATTTATGATTCCAATACTCATTTTAATGCCCCCTCTCAGAGTGTGCACGGCGCCAAATGACCGTATTCCAGGACCGAGGTCTTACTCACTCCTCGAACCGGTCACCTGGTTTCCCTGGCGAGACGCCATCGACACGATGGTGGAAGTCGCGTCACCGGAGGCATTTGCGTCTTCCCTCGATTTGTGTCGTGATGGATTGCTTGTTGGACCGAGTTCTGGAATGGCGATGCTGGGGCTTTTCAAGGTAATTTCTCCGGGATTTAGGCTTATGTGATAGCGCTGACTAGCTTAACGTGCTTAGTTCTTCGAGAGGACGATGGAAGAGAAGGGCACACTTGATCACCTTCGGAACGAGGATGGAGAAATACCTTGTAAGTCAGTTCTGTTTGTTTTCTGGTCTCGTTATGACCAATAAAACCCTTTAATCAATTTAGGCGTTTTTATTTGCTGCGATGGTCCATTCCAGTACATCCGTGAATACTACGAAAAACTAGACGAATCACATTTCCTCCCCATCAGGAACTCGGAGCTTCTCAACGTCGACCCATACGCTTACAATTTGTAAGTCTTCTCCACTCCAATAAAACCTACCTCTGAACATCCCGATCGTAGAGATTGGGAATTCACCCCATCCGAAGCACACTCCAAACTCTTCCATCCCAAATCGACGCTCAACGGGCGCCATTCGCCGAAAGCGCCGCACGACAGGGGCAAAGCGGACTTCAACCCTTCCTCCTCAATTATCGTCCTCGACCTCCGTTCCCCCTCCGACTTTGCTCTCTCTAAACTCCCCCGGTCTCTGAACCTCGATATAGGCGCTACTGCTACGTCACATCCGAATCCGTATCTCCATCCACCGACGATGGTCGAACAGTTCAAGCTCATCGATTCCAGAATTGGGGCGAGGGCGAAAAATGATGCTGAGTTTGGCGATGGTGTGCTATTGAGGGAAGTTGTGTTTACGTTGAGCTATGACGGGCATTCGGCGCGCCTCGCGATGAGCTCGATGAGGAATAGGGGGCTGGAGGCGTATTGCGTGATGGGAGGTGTGGAAGAGTGGGCGAGGGCAGGGTTGGAGCCTTTTGGAGTGAAGAGTGAAGCTTTGGATTGAAACAGATCTTTATTTGTCCCAATGTATGTTTTTGCGACTTGAGTCAAAGCCGACGGGTAAATGTGTACCGCCGCGGTCGCACGTGACTTCGGGTTCTCGGCTCGGAATGGGTTTGAAAGTGTATAAAAGAGAGCTCTCGGACGCTGGCCTCCGCTAAAGGGTCAAGCGAACTCCCCTGTTTATCGCTCTCAGTCTTGCAATTGAATATCGGGCTATTTCGACATTTGTTCGGCCAAAGTACACAAGCATGTTAGCGAGTAAGTTAGCGAGATCGCCTCAGCCAATTTTATCGGCTCGAGGGAGCGGGACGGTGGATAAGTTGAGGTCGTCGCAGAATTTGTGAGTCGGCGTTTATTTGGGGTGGCTTTAAGTTTTGTTGATCATTTCTCAGTACGTTGAAGGGAACATATTACGACAAAGAGAAAATCCTGATGGTATTATTCGTATGGCGACAGCGGAGAACTCGTTGTTGACAAACGAGCTATTAGAGGTGCGATAAACCGCCACTGATTAGCAATGTGGAACTCTTAATGAACCTACCTATTCAGAGGTTCAATTCTCATTTTCACCTCACCCCTGCGCACCTCAAGTACCGTTAGTATTGCAAGAATATTCCTCCCTACCGAACCATGTCCTAACAGCATACATGCTAGGCTCATCGTTAGTGAATGGCTACCAAAAATCAACAAAGGACGCGCTCCCAGCATATTTCAATGCATACTTCAAGCCAATCATTGAGGTTCTTCCGGAACACTGCGTCCACGCGGACGGAATTGGTTCACTCCTTCCGCAGGTTATATGGGCGCTGACGGAACCCGGCGACGGAGTTTTGATGCCGACGGTAGGTGATTCTTTAGTAGGTTCACGGGAGAGCTACTCAGAACTACCTTTAGCCTTATTATGGTGTGTTGGCCAGTGTAGAGTGAGAGCGTCTCTGATAATGGGGGTATATGCGCAGATACATATCCGCGGGATATTGTGTATCCATCTCAAGCTAAGGTTGTAGCTGCTCGCGTCCCGGCGTCTATCTCGCCCTTATCACTGGATTCCATTCCGTACCTAAGGAAAGAGTTAGAAAATGCGGGTAATAGAGTTCGGGCGATCATATTTTGGTGTGTGACATCGATTCTGGCGGTTACCGTGGCTTCAATTTCATACCTAGTAATCCTCATAATCCACTTGCACAAGCGCATTCCCAGGAGATCATCGTCGAGTACGCGAAGCTGGCTGAAGAGGTAACCGGAATAAACGAATTATTGCCCAGAACTAACTCGTCCTCGCCCTCGCATCTAGTTCAACGTTCATCTTGTAGTAGATGAGGTTTATGGTCTTCAGGTCTTCGCCAGCTCTTATGTCCCCAACCCACCACCCTTCATCTCCATACTAAGCCTAGATATTCAAGCCCTCGCAGGGTGCAACCCCTCTCGAGTCCATGTGATCGGTGGACCTACGAAAGACTTTGGGTCGTCTGGGCTCAAAGTCGGCAGCCTGATCTCGCAACACAACCAGGACCTACTCCTATTGGTGGAGCGCGCAGTCCAGGCCGTACCGATGTCGTCAGCATCGGATGCGTTGTTCACGGATGTGTTAAACGATGCCGAGTTTCGAGACTGGTTCCTTGAGGAGAACCGGGCTCGATTGGGGAAGGCGTTTGAACTAGTCGGGGATTGGTGCACTTTCCATAAGCTGCCGTAGGTCGATTTGGTTTATTACGGTGACATACCGATTGACTTACCTACATCACCATTATCCGTAGCTTTTCCCCAGCAAGCGCGGGAGTTTATTTCATGGTCGACTTTGCTCCTTTGCTTGGCCGTGTGAGCGCGGCGAACGCGACTCAGTACGAACAGGCTGTGGCAGGGTTCAACACGATGCAAAATGCAGGCGTGTACTTAGTATGTGTCTGGACTTTCGATGGTCTTAGGTAGGTACTCAGTATTGTAAATTTTAGGTACCTACGTTCGCGTCGGAGGATCCAGTGGTTACTCGTTTCAGGATGACATTTACTCTTCCTCCTGAGACAATGCTGGTGAGACTATGACCACTATGACGGTGCTAACAATTAACGAGGCCTTGGATTCGGTTTAGCTCGCATTGCGGAGGATTGAAACTGCGTTTGACCTAGCGCATTGGAAGAGGTAGACACCGTGTGAAACAAAGGACATCCATACGAGTTTAATCAATGCAATAACAGATCAAGTTACGATCGCTATACTACTAGCTATTCACTTTTTTGATAGGTTCTAACGGTAATTTTATAATAGATCGCCGACAACGGACGGGAAATTCTGGAACCTCAAGTTTTGCCTTACATTTCAACCGTTGTGAACGTATAGACTTAGTTAAACATTAAGAACCAGAGCATGTCCGCTTGTGTGACTTTGGCATCCCATTTCCTATCCAATCTCTGAAGTGCACCACGATTCAATTTTAGTCATATCCTTAGACCAAGACCAACTCACTGGTTTTGGCAATGCTCACTGCAGTATCCATTTAAATTGCACGATGAGCACAACTGCTTCGCACCACCGAGAGGGTTTGGGTCCGGGCATCGCGGGTTGGAGCACGAGATTTGCAGGTCACGTGTAACCTTGATCCTATCCGCTAGCCCGAGGGCATCTCGCACGTCGTTCCACGGGTCGAGGATAATGCGGTAATGGAACGCGTCAGGGTCCGGCACGTTCGTCATAGTTGATCTCTGCCACAAAAAGTGCGCCACATTTTCCCAGTCCGGGATCCATTTGGTAAATTGCGCTTCCCTTAAACGTTCAGGGGCAAACTTGCCAATGCTCCTGAGCAAAACACCCAGGTTCACCAGGACGCTTACGTTTGTATCTACTAACAACATAATCAGAGTGCGGCCGCAATGTTTTTTGGGGTCCTCACCAGCATCGCCCTCCGGGTCCGTTTCATTTGGATCCATGATCATCATGACCCGGGCGACTAGGTCGAATAATCCATGATGGTGGAACGTTTCGAGGAGCTGCACCACGCAAAGGCGGTTGGCGTAGTATGTATGATGCATTCCTTCCAAAAACTTGCTGTATTGAAAGGAATAAAATCGCATTTAACCTCCAGTGCCATGGTCATTACAAACTCGCCTGAAGTAGTATAGAACCTGACCAAAAATGGGAACATGGTCAAACTTCGTTGCTTGCCGTAGTTCGGATTCCAGAGATTCCCAAAGGCGAACAATCGTGTTTCCAAACAGTGTTGGGAATAGATCATCAGTGCCGGGAGCCAGGAGATCTCCGACGAATCTAAGAAGGACGGGAAGCGCGGAAACGTCCAGCGGCTCGTATAAGCCTGAGGTATCTGGCGTTAGTCGAGTATTATATGCATTAATCAATGCTCGGGAATCCCTCGCATCCACCAGTTTGGGACTCTCGTCCCATAACTCTGATTGATTCATGGCATCGTTGCTCATGTACATCAGCGGAGCAAATTGATCGGTCGTGGCGACAAGAGAGTATCGCCAGAGGATCTCGCAGAAAGGAGCCCAAAGTTTGGGTAGACTAGTGAAACTTGTAACGACAACGGCGCGCACAAAGCTGAGATCAACTCACCTCTCAAGGTGAACATATCTCCAGAGTAAATAAATCACACCGGTCATCTCAGGCATATACGTGGACATACACGCATCTAAGAATGACTTGCGATCCTCCCAAAGCATGTTCAGAAGTGTAAGTGTATCCGCGCGCAAGATCAACAGGGGATTTCGATGATGGTCTTTCTGTGCCCAGCCTAGGATGAGATCACACCCTTTCCCGGGGCCATAGTCAATGATCTCAGCTTCCAGAGCCCGAGAGACGTGCCCAGATATTATAAGGAATGGCTCGGTCTCGCTGTCATTTGCCATATTGGCGATAGCCATGTCGAGGTTCTGTGAGTTGTCCAGCATGCCAACACCGAGCGTGATTCCTAGAATCCTAAAGCATAGATATCCATATTGAAAATTAAGAAGCTGGATGGCAGGTAAGTGTAATGCACTCGTGGGTTATCACATGATGCTCACAGGATGTTTACTCCGGGATTTCACCTCGCGCATCAAGCCGAGGCAAACGTGGATGAGAAATGGATTGTTGAACTCGCGCAGGGTGCTTGGCGAGAGCGCAAGTAGTAGTACAGACTGCAGTGTATCTAGAGTTACCGGCCCGCTTTCGCACATATTCTTCATGGCTTTTCGGCCCTCGATAAGGCTTAGGTGATCCGGGCTATGATTTCCAGAATCCTCACGCCGGGAGTGGTGACCGTAGAAAGTTGCGTACTGGTTCAGTGACCGGCCCCAGAGGGGGTGGGGTTCTTCCACAATGGGCGAAGTGGACGCCATCGAGCTGGATGGAGCGAACTGTGAAATTTGGCTCGTTTTGGGTTGTCGGTATTTTATTGGAAAGCTGATAGGCGCCGGCGGTACACGTGTCCATCAATCACGTGTAATAGTTCTATACAGCACCAGTCTTCTTTGTTTGCCAAACCAATGAAATCGAGCGGTTGAGAGCATCACTCTGGTTAACCCACATATCTTCGCAGTGTATTCGTAATATTTTCGAGATGGCTTTTAGTTCCTACACCATTTTACGCTCGTAGCAATCTCGCCGGGCACACTCAGGGTCTCGACCGATGCAGCGACTGGCGTGAGCGTATGAACAATATAATATAGGTTTATGGGCTTTCTTCAGTAGTATCACCAATACTATGAGTATGCCCACTTCATGAACATAGTTCTTACTCATAGTTTCTGGATGGCCGTACCGTGGACTACTGTACTGGATTATTAGCGATAGATTAGCCGGAATAGTGTGGTTCGCTGTTCGAGCGTACAAATTTATTTGAATCAACCGTATCTAAAAGTAGAGTTGGAAGTAGATGATCAGCACCGGAAACTAAGCGGCCTCCTCAGGTACTCGCTCAGAGTCTCATTGGTAGCGGCCTGTAGCCCCTGCCTTCAATTATTTCTATACTTCTCAAAAGTCCCCACAGCTTACCATGTCCACTAGATATGTACGAGACCGTCGCCCTCATTTCGGCGAAGTGGGTGTAATCCCTAGACTCGCCTACGCTCAAGGTTTGTCTCATATTTTTACACCAGCGGTAGGACTACCGGATCCTAGACACTTAGAAGATGGTTTTGCAAAGCGCTTTAACCATAAATTTCGAAGAGTTATGAATTGCTCTGCATATTAATTATCTTTAACCGGTTCTTCAGTACTATATCAACTCGTAGCAACTTGAAATACAATACAGATCGGAGATCTCGACTTGACGACCCTATCTAGCACACGCCAAATCATATTATATAACAAGTTTAGGGCGGCGGTCAACAAGATTTACCGTGCCCTCGTGGTACTAGCTTAACGGCCTCTTCGTTGCTTTCTCCGCTGGCCAAAACCCAACCATCGTGCTCCTTTCGGGAAGACTTGATCTCCGTGGCGTCTAAAAATAATGGTACTAGCGCCGAATTTGCGACTATCCGATGCTCACAGCTGGATTGCACTCTCAACAGCAATATCCCCGATACTGTAAGACAAAGATGTGTTCCCAGCCAAACCCATACTCGGATATGTTCTACTTGGGCTCTCGAAACCAGGATTGGGATTCGCACTGCCGCTTCGAGCGTAGGGGCACCTACATCACTAGTCAACGACGTCCAGCAGCCGGAGTATGCTTGGGCGAGGGTGGAGATGATGTAATTGTTCAAGTCATTGTAGCACGGGACGAGTGACGCGTTCTGGTAGACAATTTTCTTTACGACTGTCGGAAGCATGCTGAGGGCTTCTTGTGTCATCTCGTCAGGGACCAATCTGAGCTCAGAAGTATTCTGGACAACCAGTGGTGCGATGATTCGGCAGTTATCACAGCGAGCAGCCCCGACTCGTATCTTGATACGGGCAAACCCATAGCAGTTCGTGGTGTTCGTATCGCTGAACCGATTCATCGCATACGCCATTGGAGGAGAGTTTGGTCCAAAGTATAACGCCTGAGTGTCTTTACAGTACGGCCCATCGGGGTTTTTTCCAACCCTCATGGCGATGTAGAAGTCCCCCTCTACAGTGGTAGGAGGAGGGAACGTATGATTCGCTGCCCAAGTAGTGTTCTTTAAGAGGGCGACGCTTCCGGCTGGTGCGTCCCACAGAGGATTTTCGCCCGAGCCATATGTAAGCACTTTTGATGAGAGACCAATCGCATTGCGAAGAACAGGATCTAAGCTAGCGAGCTCCGCATCGTTTAGCCACTGTACAGAGCCAGCCTCAAAGAAAGGAAGGGTTATGTTCGATAATGTTGCGTTGATGGGGAGCGTAGAGGCCGATGGTATAACGCGCCGATATGTAGTTGGTCCTAGGGCAGTCTCAGCGCTCACACTCGGGCTCCAACTTCTAATGGAGAATCCGGACGCCCTATCGAGTGTTCCTGCTCCTCCCCAATCTTGCATTTGCTGCCAGCCTGGTCCTGGTCCTCCCGCCGCAATGCCACCCAGATTCAAGTTTCCGTTGGTATAATCTAGAGCAGGTTGCCAGACGACAGAACCAGATAGGACAGGTGCGCTGATTTGTGCCAGATACGGAAGAAGTAATGCGACAAGTATTGTCGGGTATATTCCGCCAGCACCGTTGAACCTGCGAATACGTGATATCGGCGGAATCTGATATTGAGCCAAAAGGCTGAGCTGCGAAAGTGTAATCTCGCTTTTTTCGAGCAAGATGAAGGCGGCGCGCCAGCCCGATATTCCGCACCAGGAGCCGACTAGCATACGGATCACGACAAGAGCAGCGGAGAGGAATGTGGTTATATCGGATTGGAGCAGTCTAAAATTGCCGGTTGGATGCTGTAATTGATCGACCTGGATAACCGTCGGGTTACGAAACGAAATGTTGAAAACCTGGCCATCAAGAGTGAAAACGCAGGCGAAAGCGAGTCCCACGGTTGCCAATAAATGCAGGATCAGAGGGAGGTATATCATGAAATTGCCTGTCGTAGAGGGTAGTATAGGCGGGTAAGGTAGGGGGAGAAGTTTATGTTGCTCTTGCGGCTGCGTGGCCGGGAAATGGTTTGACCTGTGGACCAGTAGAAGCATATATCAAAACACCGCTTTAAAGGACCAAGTGTCGCACCACAACGATGAGACTCACATCTAGGTGGTAACTGAGGTAGGAAATGAGGTTTAGCTAGCGCAACAGACAGTGCGGTTTTAGGCACTTGGTCTTCTACCTCGAGGCTCAATATAGACAAATGCAACGAGGTGCCTCCATATCCGAAGCACATGTGTGTTCATCTTCAGCCGAGCGAGTTCAACACGAGCTTAACGAGGACAGCCAGGTGGTATTGCGGTGTCTGGTAAGGTGGGATGGAATGCGTGGGTTGCGCTATACACACTCGCCCTCGGATTCCCAGTTTGGTTAGATACAGCCGGACAAGCTCTCGGCTCCGATGCTCCGAGTGCTCAAGCAACATGCGACCTATGACCAAGCGGTTGTTCCTCGCCTCGTGTCGCCGCGAGTTCTCCTAACCCCAGAAGGGCCAATTTGGGGTTGCATTGTAAACCGCGTGAAGTTAAGGCGTGTTCGTCAGATGCGTGACGGGTCCTCATCTGGATGGATCTACAGAGACGGGCACCCTGATGTATTATTGGGGCGAATCCAACTCAGAGGCGAGCTTGGATGCAATGGAATATTGTTGTATAAATTAGGGATGCCGGAATCTCCGAATAAGATTGAGATGTGGGTCTCCCGACTAGGAGCATAGTGACATTGCCCTATCGCGCTGGCATAGGAGTTTCCTTCCATTTCCCATTATTTATCTTGTATCAAAGCTCTTTTTGCTAATGCGGGGATATGCCCTATAGTGCGGAAGAGACGACACGTGGGGGCAAATCAAACAGATTTCGTAAAGTAGACTGTCGTGGCCTCATGGCTCTATCGGAAGGATCGCGGGAACCCCCAGGTAAGAGCCCACGGCACCACCATTCTTCGTCTGAGTTTTAGTGGAGCCTAGGGAATGAGTGAGGGAATCCAGAGTCCGCAAGTATTGGCCAAATATAAGGTTTTTGATGAATCATCGCATTAGGGTCGCACTCAATGTCCAGATATCGCCCATAAAAAATACACCCCGACTCCTCGCTGGAGAGAATCTACTAGAATAGGTATTGGTGATGCGTCATTTATCGTCTCTTTGAATGGTCTGAGGGATTGCTCAATGACATGGCCTGCAGGTACCTACATTCGCTTCAGACGATCCAATAGCTACTCGCCTTGGGATGGACTGTACTCTTCCACCCAATACTATGCTGAGTCTGTAGCGGATACAGAACCCCAGGCGGTTGCTAAGCACTGGGCTCGTTTTAGCCTGCGTTGAGGATTGAAACTGCGTTTGGTCTGGAGAATTGGAAAAGCTAGATATGGGGGTAAATGAGAGCCTACGTGAAGGCAGTGCAAATGAATTGCTGGAATGTTTGGACTGTGTTATGCACGGCGGAAGCAATTCTGACCGGCTGGATGAGCTAATTCGACCGTTGCTCTTTGTCCAACTCCAACACAACCCGTCACTTTTCGCCACGACCAACAACGCTGTCTTTCAACCTACTTGCGGGCATGGAGTAAATCAAATGATAATCACTCTACACTAGGCTGATAAGGAGCTTCAGTGTCTGCTCTACCCCTCGTGCTTGTGTAACTTCAGCAGATAATATGTATGCCACCAGAATCTGCGCCTCCTCCAAGATGAATCTATGGATTCGAAAGACTTATAAATCTTCCGAGTGATTGTTTTCTGGCTGCGGCATCAAAGGCGTGAGCCCTCTCCATTGACATAGCCCGCTTATGAAGCCTCGCTGGGAGTCACCTGGTTTTCTGGACGTTGCTGTCTTGCACACGTTTGGGCGGTCACTAGGTCTCTGAGGCTCCGTGATCTTCCCTTACAGCTAGCGCTTTCTATACCTTGTTCCTGTAAGCCCCTCATCCGCCCCTCGCTGAGTGAAATTTGAGCAATTGAAGCCTCGTCTAGTCCACTGAGCAAAACTCTTGACCTAGATTTGGTTGCAATAAGATTTATTTCTGGCCTATTCTGGGGCGCTTTGTATTTGACGCAACAAATTTACTTCTGGTGCACAAGGATATAACACAGCCACTGTTACCTAATACCCCCTTGCTCTCAAACTTAGCCGCTCATTGATAAGGCTCTATCTACCTTATCACCCGTCCGTTTTTAACCGCAGCTGCTGGGGAATGCGCGTCAACAAGGGTGCGGAAAATGCGTTCGCTACACTAGGTACGCTATTACACTCTAGATAACGGGATATCTACACAGCCAGCCTTCTTTATGTCATTAATTTAGGGACGGTTTTGTGGATGATACAGTTAAGTAAGTATTCAAGCCTAGCTTGTATGCCTCGCATCTTATATCTATCTCAGCTCCCCAGATTGTAAAAAGCTACCGAGAGAAATCAACTGAAGGACTTTCCCCATGGTTAATGTACGTGCACGCGTTTTCTTTGAAGGTTGTGTATTTATAGTCAGATTAGGTTTCTTTGGGCACTATCCGCTCCGTTTTTGGGAGTATATATGATCGCTCAGAAGATAAGCATTCCTGTAGGTACAATTTTGCCTATTATTCAGTTATGAGTCAACCTAGGATCTTCTCAAAGCTTATCGTTCAACCACAAGTATTCGGGGCGATGTCGGCATTCTCGTGGATTCAGGTACAATCCCGGCATACTATAACAATACGGTTCCCCTAATGTGATAGCATAGTGCTGCTACTATGGGGGCAAGAAATCAAGAGTTTGTTGCGCGGCAATCTACATCCTGTTTCTCGTGGCAGCAGGAGGATTCCAGGGCGGGCTCTCGATCTTTATTCGTGTGAGCACGCCACTTTAGTAGTTTCAGTGGGATTTTGGATTAACGTGCATATTTTATGGTGTGAATAGCATCGATACTCGGTGGGCGATTTGTGGTCTCTCCGAATTTTTGCAATATCAAGTTCCGTATTCCTTTCGGTCGGTTTGTTGTGAGTCGACAATGCTCTGGGCTGCGTTGGGAGCGAAAAGTAACACTCTATGTAGACCACAGTACTTGGAAATCTGGAAACGGAAAGAAGTTGTCGGTGCGTAGATGCCCGATCGGCGTAAAATGTTACCTCAAGCTGAGCCTTGCCGTCAGGAGTGTCGATTTTGTTCATGTTTATTGATCTGATGGGTGGAGTATTTAGTGCAGTATCACTGGTGTTCAAGCCTAGTTTTGATACGTTCGCAGCGATACCGTATCTTCTTGTCGTCGTGAGTCTTACTCATTTAACCAACACCGCTCTCGTTTCGCTTACGAACCCATTATCAGGTGCTCGACGCAGGAGTAATTGTGCTCGCATTTATACTGAATCCCATCGCTCGGCGTCGACGTCGACAAGGGAATTTAGTGGCGGGAACTCCGGGCGCCTCAGGAACTCAAGAGAAATAGTGATTAGTGAAGCACCTAGATTTCGTCTCCTAAGCGGTAAGGTAGCTGTGTGCACTGTTGTTTTGTCGATAAATGCGGTAGAATGTGACTCATATTCAATCTCTGAATTTGGTGAATTTTCTGAGCGGTGCTTGCGTGTTCGGTATAGCTAGTGTCACTTCTAGAGTCGCATACGTTTATTCAACGGTGCATGTTTTGGAGAGCCAACCACGGTTACCTTGCTTGCAAGGTCTCTCGCGGTCAAAGGTCAAAATGATACCCCCAAAACTACAAAAATTTATAAGTAATTCTTTTTGTTGACAAAGTGCCTGGAATCTTGGGTTCTTGTCCCAATCCTGTACATCTATCGTCACGCATTACTGCGGCAGTAAGCTTATTTACCGATGCGTTGAAGATAGATGGACCATACGGCGTTCTTTTAGCTGTTTGTATGCCTTACTTGGCCTTTGTACTGGCGCCAGCGTACAACTGATTGATATCGATCAATATCGATACGGGGTGGCGTTTGCCGCGGCGTGCGTTGGGTTACTCGCAATGTTACTTTGCTTTACCTTGCTTTACCTTACTCGCAAGCTCTTTCAGCGTGGTAAAATTCAGCGTGTAACTCCAGACACTTTGTCGAGCTTTGCACTCGTCGTCCAACCATGAATGTATGTACATAATATGGACGAGAATACATATTTAGATGTCTGGGTTTCGAATGGTGGTCTTTGCGGAGCTTAATTCGCATGTTATGAGGTCGGAAATTGAGGTGCGAGACCCGGATTTTTACTGGGGAGCACAAGCGCCGGGCTCAGGGTCCGAGCGCTCGCTCGAGCAAAACGGCATACACGCAGCCGTTTTGAGCGTCATGCTTGGCGTGTATACTTTGTGACCACATGTATTCATCACGAGATATCTCCGAAGATGCGCCCAGATATTTAAGCTTGCTTTTTGATGAGCTGGACGCCTCGGACGACGAAGAAACACTTACAGATGCTCCGGGTAACTTACAACAGCTTTTGATCGCTGTCTCGAACTCAGAAAGTCTATTCTACAGGGAGGAAGATGTGGTACAGGGCGAATTTATTGCTGATTCTGTGTCTGAAACTGGGGACTTTACGACAGTACACGCAGTTGAGTATCTAAGTCTTGGAACTACTACATCTCTATCCAGTATCAATCGTCTGCTCAGCATAATCTAAGACAAAAAAGACGAGGAAGATCTGTTTTATAGAACAAATGAGCTTGAAGAGGCGGAAAAAGGACTTGAGACGTACGAGGAGAGATATCATCAGCTAATAGACGTGTGGAGCGCCTAGTCATGTATGTTATTTTCATCTACATCTGGTTTTTGTAATCCTCATGCTCGGTCTTCGTTGTACTCTAGGCAGCGCAGAGGGCGTATCAGCGGTGGGTTGCTGGCTACGTGATTGAACTTTCGGGTGAGATGCTGACATCGGCTGCTGACGCCGGGCACTGTATTCCTTTTTTGTTGAGATAAAGAAAGAAAGAGGCTCTCTGAATGGATGTATCTGGCGTCGTTGGGAGCTGAATATAAAGGTAAGATGTTGAAGTACGTTTGATCCATTGCTGATATCGAGGAGGTGTGTGTGTTCGTCTAAGAGCTCTTCCTAGGCAGTAAATGAAGTGATTTGTTGCTCAACAGGTAGAGGCGCACTACAAACTCGGGATGGGCCAGCTTGTGGTGTATCCTGATCCTCGGTTTTGATTACTTTCCTGGCTCTATTTTTGATCTCTCCGTCAGTTGCGACCACCTGTTTGCCACGGCTACCGAACCTGGGTGACTTAACGACGGGGAGGAGGCGTGAGGTGTCGGTAAACGCCCCAACCGATCATATCACTACTTAGTATTTGCCAACAAGTATATCCTGGCGTGTTGTGTGTAAATCAGTTACTTGTATCATATTCACGAATGTATGCGCAATTTATGCGCCGTTTTGAGTCCACAGTAGTTAGTAGTTGTGTTGACTGCGAGAGAATCTATACCCAACTGTGAAATGTCTTCGCTCACTGGTTCCCGAGCGCATTAAGTGGAAATATTGTCCCCACAAGCAGCCCATGGTCCAACCAGTTGTTACTGCTATGGATATGGTCTGGGATGTTAGCGATGTTGATCAGCTACAATAATTAGTGCATATATGCGCTAATTCCGACTCTTCTCTCCAAATGCAAGCATGATCCAATGCTAGAACAAATATACAGTGTAACAGCCAATAAGTCAGATATATGCACATGTAGAACTAATTTTTTAAAGTACTGATCAAAAGAGGTGCAGGCAAGGTGGAGGAAGCAAGACGTGATTTGGATTTGACACACGAGACTGAGGAAGCACAAGTGAAGGCGCTTGTTGGCGCAGGTCATGTCAGGGGTTGGTCCGCGAGAATGAGTCAGGATGGTTGAGATCAGGAGTCTGTGGGTAAGGTCAAGGCTTGTTGGCGGAGCTTGGGCGAATATCAGCAACGTGTCAGTTTTACTGGGGGATTGCAAGGTAATGTCTATTCTGTGTTCTATCTTCCCTATTTTTTGTAATACCTCTGCGTGCTTCTGCAAAGCTCTAGCACGGTAGATTATATCCTAGCCTCTGATTACTTTTATTGTGCACAAATTAAGCCTTCAATTGCTATCCGAAGTTGCATAAGTTAGATTAGGATGTTTCGGTAATATTTTATCTTGCGAGTGACATAGCTAAGCCCGAGCAGGAGTGAGGGCTGAGCCCCGGAGCTGGGGCGCTGCGAGTCTCAGTTTGGGGATGGATCGGAACTGGGAGTAAAATCAGAGCCAAGGATCGTCTGTGCAATCGCCAGCAGGCGCAGCGTTCTCTCCATTACCACCCCAATGTCCTACATATGCTTCTTCTCCACCCCCGTGGGATGGGTTGTGCCTTATGATCGAAATTTACATACCATGCGTTTGGGCGGACCGAAAGGGGGCAGGACAAACATTCATTAGTGGATGTCAGTCAGAGTGGCAAGGTGAGAGTGGGGAGGGAATGAGATGATGATGGGAGTAGAAAGAATGGAATAATAATGGGAGCGAGATTGAGGGTCTGAGGACGATATGCACCGCATATTCTCCTACTTCTTGCAGCATGTTCATGGTTCCGAGTTATTATTTTGCTGAAGTAGCATTGGGCCTGGGAGGGAGCGTCGCTCCCTCCGAGGCCCAATGCTACTCTGACAAAAGTTTAACTCAGAGATCTGATTATGTACCTTAGTATGTATATTTTGTATATATATATGTGCAGGTTCCGCGCCAGCGTTGTCAATCTAACAACGAGTCTGCGCACCCCAGGTAATTCAATGACCCAACACTTTATGATTGCGCTTATAGCTTGCTCAAATCGGGTTTTATAGGCTGAAATGGCTGGGTATACTGGACTATGGTCACCAAAGAGGTGATCAGAGAGTAAATCAATATCCATACTGGCAAGGTATGGGCCGCCCGGCGGCGCTCCTCGAGTTTGTTAGTGCATTTGCAATTTCTCTATCACGTGCAACTACGGGTATACAAAGTGCCGCTTCGCCGGTACCCCACGTCAAGACAACGACAGCCAGCGTCCACCAGATTTCATCTACTCCACCCCATAAAATGTCAAAATATTCTGGTAAATTTATCAGTGTTACTGCGCCTTTGGAGGATCGTTCCGTTTTACTCGTGGAGCTAAACCGGTTTGTCTTCAATGAACGACTACCGAGATATTGAACTAAAACCCATTTGCAGTGGGCCCGTCAATGCGTTCAATCAGCCGTGAGCACCGTACTTGTTCCCTTGTCGATAACTGCTCACTTTGTGTCTTTTTTTTTAGATTTTGGGAGGAGCTTGGGGCGACATTTGACAAGATCAGCAGAGACGGGGATGTTCGTGCGGTTGTACTATCATCCAGTCACCCCAAGATTTTCACCGCTGGATTGGACTGTAAGTGAAAACCTGCCAAACTATCTTTTATATATTGATTATATTGGAAACCCAGTGATGGACACCGGTGCCCTAGCTAACAATGGTGGGCACGATCCCGCGCGACAATCTCTCGTGCTACGCGAGCATATTTTGGTGAGATACCCTCGGGCTATGTATATTCCTCGGTGTTCACAACTACCTGGACACGCAGCACTTCCAATCGTGCATTTCATCCATTGAAAAGTGCACACAACCTGTTATTGCAGCCGTCCACGGTGTTGCCTTTGGTCTGGCTATTGATATCATGTGCGCGTGCGATATCCGATATTCAAGCCCGCACAGCAGGTTCTCTATCAAAGTAGAAATTACCATTCACTTTCTCCGAAATGAACTTATATTTAGATATGTGTAGGAAGTGGATGTAGGCCTAGCTGCAGATATCGGAACTCTTGCCCGCCTACCCAAGATTACCGGGAACGAGTCCCTGCTTCGAGAATTGGCTCTAACTGCTCGAGAATTCGGGCCAACCGATGCCCTCCAGCTTGGGATGGTTTCCAAGGTCGTTGAAGGCGGGCGAGCGGAAGTGATTGGTAAGCATAAAGCATAAGGCGGGTACGTATTCCCGGCATTTCTCACGACTATATACAGATGCTGCACTTGCTACAGCGAAGCTCATTGCTTCGAAGTCACCGATTGCGGCTATTGGAACTAAACATATTCTTTTACATGCTCGCGACCACTCGTGAGTACCTTGCGGTTCTCAATCTTTGTGATTTTCTTAGCGTCCCACTTCAGCGTTCGAGAGAATTTAGAGTATACTGTGACTTGGAACCAAGTGATGTTACAATCATTGGTATGTTCTTCCGAACCACCTCCGAGCTATGGCGCACTGAAATGTATTATTAAGGATACCGCTGAGGCATTCAAAGCGTTCCAGACAAAAAAGCCTGCTCAGTTCAAACCCTTGCCAAAATTGTGATAACCTATATTTAGTAGACATCTCATATTTCATTCGTAGCACAAGTGGGCCAGGTGGAAAACATGGGATATAGCACGAGACATTTGGAAGGAAAACCAACATAATTAGATCACCTAGGCCCAGCCTAGAAGACCCGCGATCAACAGAAAACTCAGCCCAGATAAAGAACAACCCTGTTTTTCTCAGTAATGACCAGTAAACTGCACTTTGATATGCCGACGGAAGTCTTCATCTAAAGAATGACGCCTGATCGGGTGTGGCCGCCCATGGGTAGAGTACGACTGAAGACAGTCAACGACAACCAGGCAAAAAGACCAGCAGTTATGCTTTTAGCAAATTTTCAGTGAATATTCAACTCTATTTTGTGCTAACAGGGAGGATTCTTCACCTTTGTGATAGTATAAGGTGGTGCCTGAGATCCGTAAAGACGCAGGAGATGCTTCAGATGCTCGAGAGGTAAGTGGTTGAATGGCAGATGCTCCATGATCACGTAATCTTCGGGAGCAAGGCACTCGTGTGAGCTACCCACAGTGGCCGTGTCCTTCGCGTCGAAGTTAAAGGTGAATGGCCCAGTCATATGTACGCTGCTGAGCATAGTTGACTTGAAAAATGCCCTCTCCAACCGAACCCACACGCGCGCCCCCGTAGGGTCCAAAAAGTCGACTAGTATAAATTCGTGGCGAACGTGATTTTGGACTTGACAGCAAAATATCTGGATGATATGGCCGGCATAGTTGCCGTGACTGAAATCATGCATGAGCATCTTTTTCTATGCAAATGAAGACGCTTTAGCCATGAGAAAAATCAGAGACAATGGATGACAAAAAAACATACGTTGTCGCAATACTGGTGCGAAACACCGCATACAATATGAACAAAATTATGTTAGATAATTCTAGTTTGAGAAAATGCGATTACACTCACGTGAGGCTATATTAATTGTGAAAGGGTTAGCACAATCCTGCAGATATTTAAACGGACGAATAGCATTTCACTTACACCGTACTGCATAGTATTACGCAGATTTAGAGGTTAACCCAAGTGAGTACACGATACCACGGCACTCACATTTCGGAGCTTCAAGCAAAACTGCTTTCAGCTACGGAAAACACCAGCTGGTAGTTACTCACTCGTGGAATAGATGGGTATTCCTGAATAAATGATTGTTCGGGAAGGTCAGTCTGAGCTATTCTTCGCTCAAGTTCTATTTGAACGTACAATCTGCGTCTGAAAAGCCGTGTTAGTAAAGTCATCGCAACGTGGACGTAGCTCACATACTTGGAGAATTCACAAAACAATTTGTGGTTGGAGGTTAGTACCGCGAGGGCTAACTAAACACTGAGTGGTACGCACATACTAACCAGCAGAAAGCAGTCAGTTCAAATATCTAGGAGAACAGCAAGGGAATACTTACTCTCTACGGACAACAAAATCACGCAAACGTTAATTCCGCATTGCTCGTAGCTAAAGCTGAACTGACCTTCAGTCCATCTATATAGTCGAGCGCTTGGTATGGACGCTCCAGAAGCTTTCCAATGCCGTGGATGGCATAGGCACCAAAAGCCCCTAGAATGAAGCTCATTGCCATCTCAAGCTGTAGGAGAAGAGGGTTGAGTAGCAGCCAAGCGTAAAAGTATAGTCAGGATGCTCATATGATGTGCACGTACAAGTGTGAGCGAAGTGAAAGCGTTGGAGGGAGTGTAACTTGAGAGTTTGTCCCAGTCAGCATTGGGAACTATATAGTCGCAAACACTGCTCGATGAGGTGAGCACCAGTCCAGCTCTCGGGTCCGATGATCGGGATATTCAATCAACATGCGGCTTGGGCGCAACGAAGTGCTGTTCATCTCGTGTAGTCAACACAAACGCCACGCAATCATCTACTAGATTTGATTTTTCGGAATGGGCCGAGAAGGCGCCAATACGATAATGAAGTTCTTTGGACATTCAGCGTCTTCCGCATGAACAAGGCTGCCTGTGACAGTTATCCTTGGACTGGGAGCTTCAGCGAGGTGGAGATCGAGTTGGACGCCGATGCCAGCGCTAGTCAGACTTAATCGCAGGTGCAGCGTTCAATAGTATTCACATTAACAATTATTCAGGATTCATCGTCTATGCATCGAGGGGAACATAACGCCACCAACAGTGCCTGTTGACTGAGTTCGAACCATATCGCTATTGACGAGCAGCAGATCACCTCAACTTTCGCCAAGGTCAGTTTCAGTGTGTGCCGTGTCACGGTAAAGCGCGCTCAGCAGATGCATGCAAAGCACGACCCCTTATCTCTCTATTGATTCGCTGAGAGTATTTTCTGATATAATAGGGGCCAGGTTGGCCTCGGGGGCTAGAACTCTGAGATAGAGGGCACTTTATTCCTAAGTCAGGGCGATGGGGGCGAAACCCTCCCGGACATGAGTGTGTCGCGAGGAACGGTTGGCCTTTGCCAAGCGCTTACGTACTGATGGAGCTGTAGGTACGCTGTCCTCATTAGGGGTACAGTTGGATTGATCGGTCGCGTTGATATTCGCGCATGCATCGCAAAGTTTGCGGCGGACCCCTTTGCGAGGGATTAGTGCTACACACCACTCCGAACTGGATGGTTGTTCGGCCAGAGTTCAAATAAGTCGAGGCAACGGGGAATCACATATACGCAGCAGGCATAGGGATCTTACAGTGTTTTCTAGTATATAAATCCAGGGTACCAGTACTTGGATAAAGTGACATTGTCACGATTCCCGAAGTCCTGTATCGATGACTTCGCGGCGTTAATCCCTCATAGCTAGCGGAAACTTAGGGATTTCATCGAGTTTTCCTACGTAAAAAATCCTCCAAAGCTTGCACTCTCTATCAGGAGGAACGACTGAGCCAGGTGACCTTCTCGGCAAAATGTCTGGAGCTGACGGTCACTCAGGAGCGCCCAAAGGTTCGTGAGAGGTCTCATTCTTTGGGGACCTCTCATAAATTCAATAGGCACGGTACTCTCTAGTCTTGTGGAGGCCCCACGAAGATAGAGGCCACTCACGAGCAATCCTAAGCGCCAGACATTCCTGCCAACGGCTTGCACAACTATGAGACAGTGACGATATTGCTGTGCCTAAACATTCTATTAACGTCCAGCTCCAAAAGAGAGGCTGGGAATATTACTTAACTTATCGACTGTATCAATCTTCATGCGTCAACAATGCGGCAAATGGAAGACGACTTTCAGCTGGTTGAGGAATCAGTAGCTCAAAGAGGACATTGATTACGACATCATAAGTGAGCCGACCCACATTACGTAATATTGGAGCCAAGGGGCATGATCTTGCGCTCATCCACCACAACCCCTCCACACCCGACTCGCCCCCAGCCATCTCCGGGCTAGGATACATACTATATACCCCTATAACTCATATACGAACAAATGTCGGATACATACGATGAAGGGGTAGCGACGGAAATGGTCGAGGCGTACGGTCTGTGCATTCCGCTTGCTGTGTCTTGTTCGGTTGGAGCTGATGAATGGGATATGAATTTTCGGATGGCGCGTAGACTTTCTTTTAAAGTTTATTATAATTGGTAAGTGTGATGCGCGAGGGTTGAGAGTTTTGAGTTAACCCCGGGTATCACGCATTCCAGGGGAAGCCGGATGCGGCAAGTCGTGCTTGCTCCATCAATTCACTCAGAATTCGTGTGAGTCCCTCTGCGGTCATAAAACGTCATAGTCTGATCTTGTACTCTAGTCAAAGAACACTCCCAACATACGATCGGTGTGGAATTTTCGAGTCGGACGATAAACATAGGAGAGAAACGGGTGAAACTACAAGTGAGTAGTTCCGTCTCGCCTGCGGTTCGGCGAGGATCAAGCCAAATGACTTTGGACCTTAAGTTATGGGACACCGCAGGACAAGAGAGATTTCGCTCGGTCACCCGGAGCTACTACCGAGGCGCCGCAGCCGCTCTTCTCATGTATGATATCACTAGGTCTGTCCCTCCCACAATCTCTTCCCACGAGCCTCGAGGCGCACTTCCCATCTAGTGATCTTCCGCTCGCCCCTATCCTCGTTTGAGTTGTGCTAATTTTACTGTGTTTTCTGTCTAGCCGAGCGTCGTTTTTGAATTTGTCACGATGGTTGGCAGACGCGCGAGCGCTAGCGTCTCCCCAGCTGGTTACGGTTATGGTGGGGAATAAGACGGATAGGGAGGAGGAGAGAGAGGTTGAGTGGAGTGAAGCGAGCAAATGGGCGGCGGAAAATGGTGCGTCGATGTTCTGGCTTATTCTCGTGCCACCCCGCGCCTCTCGCCTATGCTTTCCGAAGGGCTAACGCATAGCATTGTTCATTTCCCTTTGCCTCCTAGATGTTCATTTTATCGAGACTTCGTCATTAACGGGCGATAATATCGAGAAACCGTTTGCGCTTGCTGCTCGCGCGATACTACTCAGCATAGAGAGCGGACAACTAGATCCGGAGAAGGCGAGTTCCGCCTCTGCATCTCGGTCCTACATCATGCTAATCATTTACATTCACCCTTGTTCGTTGGATATTCAATCCCTGCTACATTATCTGCCGTTGACGAACTAGGCCGGCTCTGGCGTCTCGTACGGCGACCGCCAGTTACGGAGAATATCTTCCGGAAGTAGGCTCTCGTTCTCCATGGGCTCCGTATCTTCTGGGTCGCGTCGGCGGGGCATTGGAAAGTTAGGGGACATGGTTGGTTTGAAGAAGAGGGGAAAGTGTTGTTGATTAGGTTTCGTGTAATTCGTTTGGTGAGCCCTCTTTTTATCTCCGCTATACTCAAGAGACAATCCTGACGTGTCAATTGAACCGCCGACAGCGATTCTAGACTGATGGACGACCACTCACGTTTTCGCTATGCCCGTCTTCTGCTCCTCGACAATATTCTACCGTACATAATTCTCTTCTCTCGTTTCGCCCGCTCTTCTCCTGACTCGTTTATCTTTCCTTTCCTCTCTCCTCTCGTACTATGATTTATCACTCATTTCTCCTGTGTTATTCCCGCCTGTTTTTCCCTTGTTACCCATTGTGAACGGATATCTGATAATGAATTTGTTCAAATGATGACGTTAGTCGGCTGACTAAGATGTCGTTTGTTTTGTGCATAACGGCGTCATCCGGACCGGTTCGGGTATTCTTGTGTCCCGTTCCGATATTAATATATTCCAATTAGCTGGATGAATGCATGTCGGTGTCAGAGTCTGCCCGTCCTATCCTGCTTTACGTGTGCAAGTCAGTAGTCACTCCTCGTAAGAATAAGAGATCGAGCACAGTCCACCCAAACAAAAAGCGGGATCCTGTGTAGTTTAAATCTCAATAAAACAGAATTAAGAACGTAACGAATGCGGATGTGGATGCGGGAGTAGGTAGGAGAACGATTTACTCGGCGATGCGGTATAGGGAGCAATAAACATAATACACTGTCGACCCGCATCCTGCAAACATTCCGCAGGTCAGAAACCGGAGGTAACACGTGAAACCGCAGGTCCATCATGCGGTTTTGTCGTGAGCCACCTGTTTCTGTTTCCCGTTACGTTTCTTTTTCTCGTTGCTGTGACTCTCTCCTCGGCTGCGCCTTACTGCGCAGCCTCTGTTCTCTTTCTTACTGCACGTGCTGCGCAATGGACTCTTCTCTTTGACTCATGCTGTGTACTGCGGCTGCGCCTTACTGCGCACTGTATGACTCGATGTACGCTCATGTTTGTCCGGTGCTGCGCACCTTTGCCTATATATTGAGCGACAAGCAAGCCTGGTACTCCAGCTTGCTTTACCTCGTCTTTCACCACTTTCTACTTAGTAACTATACCTTGAGCAACACCTAGATTTCTCTTTCTTCTTCCTCTCTCTCTTGCGACACGTCACCACTCCTCAGCAACGCTTCAGAAGGTCTTGACAGGTTTCACCGGATGCTACATCTGCAGTCGTCGCCCTCCTCTGGTGATACTCTCAGAGTCTTCAGAGTCTCCAGAGGACCTCACAAGTAAATCAGAGGGCTCTGGGGAGACTCTGGAGCTAGTTCCAGGGACCAAAAAGTACCCTTTGTTTGTACTTGTTTACTTTCGGGTGTTCACTAGCTTACGTAATACAGATCACCGGCCTAATGGGAACCAGGTACAAACAGTTGCAAATTAAAGTGCCGCCGAGCAATCCCTGGCCCCGGCCAACTGTCAAACGTGTTCCGGCGACCGCACACGTCGATCATCCCCGCTAATAACGGCTCCGGCATGACCTCTCAATCACGCGCGACGTCGATCTTCTCCCTACCAATACGCCGCCGATTGTTCTCGCACGCGCACGCGCGTTCCACCCGATCGCATCGATCCCCCACAGCGCCCCAAAACCTTTGTTGCTGGACTCACGTTAGGACAAATGTACAGTATATATAAATAGTATTCACATCGGTGACTACAGCGAGGGATTAATAACGACGAGTAAACACGTAAATACAATGAAAGCGGCAGCGGAAGGTAGCGGCGATTAGGAACGCAGGGCTGCTATTGCGGCTGCGGGCCCATAAGAATCTAGTGAGGTAATAAATTAGTTTTACCACCGTTCTCAACGTGCTACGCACTCGCCGATGCACCTTCCTGACTGCGGAAAGGAAAAAAAAATCGTTTGGCGTTCGGTATGGGTTAATATGAAACTTGGAATAGTGATCTAGAGAACGCTGGCCTTCCACTCCCCGGGTTGCTGGGCCTTTGAAGAGTGGTGAAAGCGGGCATCGGCGAGCGAGTTGGGAGGCTGCAATTGTCTCAAAGCGTGGTCCACCACGATTGACCGCTTTGGCAATAGCGTAGAGACCCGAAGTCTTGCTCGGTGTACGAGGAATACTCGTGAATCGCTGTATATAAATCATCAATGGCGGTTCGGGGTCTTCAAGTGACGGCTTTAGCGCAAAGATGAGCGCCAACCGCCCGACTGAGTAATCTAAAAAAGCGGGATGTAAAAGTCAATGGGATAGGCAAGCAGAGAAAAGGTTCAAGTGGACGTGCGTACCGTGTATCACTTCCAGCTCGGGACGTCGTAGACCTGGGGATCCGGTGGGGACATAAAAGACCGGATCCCAACACTGCTCCTTCCCACCGATGCCCGGATGCGCGTGAAGTCGAGTTTTTTTCCCTTTCAAAATAGAAAGAAATTCAGGGACTCGAAGCTGTAAGCAGTGCCAGGTGCCAAGCGCGGTCGTGTGACTGAGAGGGATGGAACGTGAGGCGTAGTAGGGGTGTTGTTGGAGGTGTTGGAGGAACTTCGGGAACCCAAGATCCCGTGTGACGTCGGCAACAGAAGCGGTCCTTATGCTCGGACGTTTGGCGACCTGATAGAGTGGGGTAGTCGTCGTTGGAAAAGCAAGGCCAACTTCATTCCTGCGTATGTAATTTAGTTGATTTGG
>JANWGL010000763.1:2459-17819 GCA_025200755.1 Ceratobasidium sp. C01
ACGATCCGCGACCCGCGTCCACACGATACGGCGACCCTCGTCCGCACGATACGCGATCCTCGCCCGCACGATCCGTAACCCTGTCCCTCGCCCTCGCCCTCGCCCTCGCCCTCACGATCCGCGACCCTTGTCCGCACGATCCGCGTCCCTGTCCCTGTCCCTCCCCCTCGCCCTCACGATCCGCGACCCGCGTCCGCACGATACGGCGACCCTCGTCCGCACGATACGCGAACCTCGCCCGCACGATCCGCGTTGCGGATCAGCGCCCATAAACGACACTCGGACACAAATCCGAACCCCGGATCCCCCATTATTTGCCGCGTAAGTTCGTCTTCCTCATACATCCTTGCTCGTTGCTGACTATTCTTTCCTGTTTGTATATTAGATCTTTCTGGGCCCTCAGTGAACCCTGGCGAGTTTTTTTCGGCACTGGTGAGTAATATGGCTGCCCCTGGCCTGATCTGCAATACCTCAATCGGCATCGTTCATTCTTGACTTTTGACCGGTTTGTGCTTATGTTATACCCATACCTGTACCCCTCCCCTGTTTGTACCTCTGTAGTTATACCAGTGCTTACACTTGGACTCAAGTTCCTATCACCCCTACACATGTATATAGCTGTATGCCATCATTGTTCAATGTGAATTTGAAGCTAATTTCTTCAACCAATGTTATTTCCTTTTTGAGAACTGTATGCATGTTTAGTAAGCTATTAGTCATAGTGCAGCCACTTGACTGTATCAAACTTGAACTCAACAACCACTAGCATAAACAACTTCAACCAAAGCTACTCAAATGTCTTTCTACGATGAATTTGTGGATTTTGACTCTCTTCACAACCCTCCTGACAACCCTGTTGACATTGAGATGGAGTCAGCATATGAGACTTGGCCCAATAGGGAATCAACTCCAGCACCAAATCCCCAAGAAGCTGATCTCACTGAGCTGGCTTCCACTGCACCTGCTCCTATGCTCCCTGACCCTCAGGTTACTGTCTCTGATATCACTTCAGCCACACATGCTGTCCCACTTGAAGAGAACTCTTATGACGCTGTGCTTGAGGCACTTGTACAATCACTTCGCTCAGCAGCTGATGTCTCAACTGACGTTGCACCATCTGGGTCAACTATTGAACTAGATTCCCACTTCCTTGATGAAGCAATGAGCTTGCTAGAGGGAGTTTCACCACAGCCACTGGCAACCACTGCTGAGTTGGAAGTGGCAACAAACATGCCACATGGGGTTGAGACTATGGGCTTTGCTGGTACACAGCTTCCTGAGGAGCCTGGAACTTTCACAGAGGCTGGTACGACAGAAGATATATACACAGCTGCTCCCCATACCACACCTCCCACAGTGTGCACACCAGAACCCACATCACTGTTGCTGCCCCCTGCGCCTTCAATGTGCTCCCAAGTGCACAATGCACCTTTGCCGCCTGATGCTGTAGAACATGATCTCCTTCCCTCCCCTCCATCACGTCTAGAGACACCAATTGAAACTGCACTTGATACCTCTTCTGATGCTGCTGGGCCAGCTATAGCTTCAAGGCTGCAATCCCCATTATTCACACCAATTGAAACAGCACTCGATATACCTCCTGATACTGCTGGGCCAGCTCTATCTTCAAGGCCCCCATCCCCACTATTCACAGCAAATGAAACTGCTCTCGCACTGCATGCTGATGTTACAGAACCTGCACTCCTGAGCACCCCTCTAACCCCTGTCCTTACATCCAACGAAACACTGGGTTTGGATGGTGGTGGGTTCAACAATTCTTTGGGGGTTTTTCTTGATGAATTTGCGGTGAAGCCTGTTGAAAACTCCCAGGTCTTGCATAAACTAGTGGCAGAGGCGGAGTCTTATTGCCTTGGAATTGTCGTTGTGTCCTACGTGCCACCATTCAACTTCTTCAGGATGGTCAAGGTTGACTATAGGAACTGGCGAGCCCCATTGCCAACCCAAACTCAAACAATAGCTGCAATGATTGATAATGACCAGAAGTTTGACTATGCCAACCCACTCAAGCTAATGGTCAACCTCGATGACATTGATGAGGAACAGCTTGAGGCAATGCGACTTGTCAAGCCAGGTGGACTTGACAGTGCTGCTCCATCCCCTCTCTGGCTCAAAGCTCACACAAAAGAATATCTTGGCCTACTTGCTGAGACTTTTTTCGAGGTGAATCCTGAGACTGGTGTTTTTATACCAAAGGAACAACTGCGGTCAAAGGATCAAGCAATCGCACGTTGGGAAGCAAAACAACCTGTAGTGACAGTGATTCAGGGTGGCCAACGTATTGCATCAATGGAACTGATCAGCAAGAAGACTGAGATTGTGCGACAGGAAATGCTTGATCATCGAGATGCAGGACGAGAGGAAGAGTCACTTGTTGCACAGGAAATTGTGAAAGAGTTCATTAGGAAGTCCACCTTTTTAGCAGCAATCTACCCTTGTGAGTGTTACAAGAATTTCATTCAGTCAAGTACTGATGCCCCAATAGCCAACATGCCTGAACATCTTATCCAGGTACTCTCAGAGAACCAGATTGTCCTCCCTCAGGCTGGCCCAAACTTTGGGGAGCACATCTCTCAGTTGCGCAAGAAGGCTCTACTCAAGCAACCAGAACTCTTTGACAATGGACTTTGCACATATCAGCAGTTGCGCCAGGTTGAGCATGACATGCGGTTGGCAGACCCAAAGCTGCAGAATTACCCAGCAGCAGTGCAGGGTGTTTTGGACAATCCTTTGATACTTCAGATGCTGTTGCAGTGTGAACCAGTGTCTGCAGTTTTTACTACCTGTGTGGAGCCTGTTTTGGGGGATATTGTCAAGCCTGGCCATGCACTTGGAATTGCACACACCTGGCTCTCATTGGATCTATTGAGAACTGTAAGTTTGGATCTCAAATTGACTCACCATGAACATTCTCATTAATCTCTCCTCCAACGCCTTAATAGATAGTCAAGAAGGACATTCATGATGAGTCATTGATTGAGAACTTCTTCAAACACCACCACTTCTACAATGTTCGTACTGAGGGAACACCAGCAGCCAACGTAATATGGGAATTGTCGCCCAACCACCCAGATTCAGAGGTCCCAAAGTTGGCTGCTGTGTATGATGAAGTTGCTCAGAATCTATACTCCTCCCAATGGATCCTCCGTGTCCAACGTTCAATCTTCACAAAGGGCAGGCTAGGATTCCCAGTGGACTTGAGTGACAGGGACCTTATTAGTTCAAATCGTGAATGCTTGTGGCATTTGGCAGAGCTTCTCATCAACCCAGCTTTCAATGGTCGATACCTCAAACTTGCCAATAATCTGCGTATATATGCTTCATTGATTTTGGATCCCCAGGAGATTACATTCAACAACAGGACCTTCAACACTAACACCACATTTTGCCCTCATGCTACTTTGCCTTCTGGTCGTGTTACAAAAGCAATGGCAGGGAGTTGTGGTTCCATTCTTGGATTTGCATCAGTTGTTGTGAGTATCTTGTATTCCTAATAATGTTCTGATTTCTAATTCCTATTGACTACAGCTTGGATATGCATTCTCTCACAATCATGCTTTCTGGTCAGACTACCCAGCAGCTATGCCCCTACAACCTGGGAACGTTCCATATGAGAGCAGCCAACGCATTCTACAGAGTTGTCTTGATGCAGGAGAAGGAACTGTTCAGAAGTCATTGGTTCTTGTATGTTGCTCACATCTTTTTATGAGTTAGGCTTATCTGGCTATGTAGGCTATCAAATATCTCAGCTGCCCAAAATTCCAGAACTCATCTCTGGTACTGGTCCATACCCTTCCTGGGCTAATTCAGCAGCCTTCTGGTCAAGCCTTCAAGCACCTCAAGGCTTGTTCTGCCAAATGTGGAACTGGCAAAGCAGCTAGAGATAAAAGTTGGCTTATTGCCAATCTGCCCTGCTTTGGTCACTTTAAAGAGGGTCAATTGGACCAAGTGTTGAGGCAAGAGCAAGGCCATCTCAAGTCTTGGTTATTGGGGAATGGCTGCCATGATGGGGAGATCACTAGCCTGCAGCAGGTGCTAGATAGCAAAACACCAACTCTGAAGGCCAGCATTAGTAGTAAATTTTGGGCACAGGTTGACATCCAGCAGCTCAACCGGTCTTGCAAACCCACTGAATTTGTAGTACTCAACAGAGTCATTGGATATGGGCTGTATCTGCAATATGTCTCAGACAAACTCATCAAGCCCCTGCTGCGTCAATCAGAGGATGCACGGTACATGTTCTCACTGGTGCGGGAGCTCCAGCATGGAAATACTTGGTGGAACAACGATGCTGAACTTTGTGGAATCTTGGATTCACCCATGGAAAAACCAAGCACAGGTGCCTCTGCTGAAGTCACACTCCCAGATTCCCCTGCTTTCCCTGGGCCAAGCTCTCCAGCTATTCTTCCCAGCAATGACCAATTGCCTGATTCTGAAAGCACTGAGGCTGTACCAAAGCCTAGACCCACTACATGGGCTACTAAAGCCCCAGTCTCCCAGCTGGACAATAATCAATCTGAGGATACACAGTTCCAAGATGAAGCTGAGGGCCAGGAAGAGTCATTGCAGCCAGAGAAAGCATCAGGAAATGTCCCAAGTAATTCAGGGGATCAGCATGGCAACAAGGATAACACTGGTGGAGCTTCTCTGGGTAGTCCTTCAAAGTCAGGGGTAGCTGCTGCTGAAGCACGTCATCTTCTGCGCAAGCTTGCTGCAGCAAATAGTGAAAAACCCCAGCACCCCTCCAAGGATGCTTCGTCCACACTTAGTGGGGATGAAGACACTGATACTTCTCCCCCAAAGAAGAAGAGTAACAGGGGAGAGAAGTCAGCTGCATCTAAGGGCAAGAAGAGGAAGCATGAGTCTGAGTCTGACTCGTACTCAGGCTCTGCTTCTGATTCTGATTCTGATTCTGATTCTGATTCTGGTTCTGGTTCTGAAGAATCCACTAAAAACAAGAAGCCACAAAAGGACAATCGCTCAGTCAAGCAGCGCACACAGGGTCAAGACAAGTCTGGTGGAGTTGTACCTGGCTGGGTGCAGGACTATATTCCCAACACAAAGGGCTTGGCTACAACTGAGGATGTCACCAAGCAATTTGTGCCTGATTATGTGTTCACCCCTCCAACACTGCCAGCCAAGTTGGTCCATAACCTGTATGCTCAGACTTATGGGATATGTGATGCCCAGGAGTTCAAAAGGCTACCATCCCTGGAACAACTGGAGGCATCTGCTCATTCAACTGCACAAATGTTCAATAGGCTCTGTGCTGCACGTAAGCAATTTGTGGAGAACTTGATCAGCAGTGTAATGGGGCAGATGGCTTCTGGGCCAATGGCCATGTTGGTGGGTTTAGGCAATGCAGTTCAGATGGTCAAGGTGAGAATTTTCCTCACTAAGTGAAATTTTGTACTCAAAACATGCCAGATGACATATGTGGCTGACCTTAGTGTTGCCTTGGGTCACCATGAGCCAAATATTGGGACTGATGGTATGGTCAATGAAGCATGGAGGATTGCTGGAGGTGATGGAGTATTTGATCAGAACCTAGTTCATTGGAACAAGTCTACTGGTTCAGTTTCCCTCAATATACTCCCCTCAGTACCACAAGCTGTGCAAGATGACTACAGTATGCTCTACTTAGCTCTCAGAAGGTGTAAATACTGACACTAGTATTCACAGATGGTCGGAAGGAGGTTCAGTTGGGTTCTGTTACCCCTCTCAACAGTGTGACTTTGTTGAAGTACCAGGAGATTGTTGGGCGGATGAAACCTACCTTCGGCCTTGGAGCAGATGAGGAGGCTACACAGTGCCAGCCCCATCAGCTTAGTCAGGCCTCAGGGAATGCTAAGCGGCTCATGCAGAAGCGCAACCAAATTTATGGCCCTGGTGACACTTCAAGGCCTAAAACAATGCGTGGAGATAGCCTATCTGCTTACTCAACTGGGTCCTTCTTTGGAAATGCCAAGGTACCAAGTGCTCCAGGTCGCAGCATTGATCATGTTGCTGTGCAAGGAAGAGTCACACAACTCTCAGCAGAGATGAAGAGGGAATGGTTGAATGCGAGCTCAGAATATATTTCATGGTTGAGCAAGAGGGTGTCTGGAGCAGACCATGAGTCAGCTCAGAGGGCAACAACTGCGGGTCTGAGGTCGCCTGATGAGAGTGAATCTGAGTCAGCTTCAGATCCTGAAGATATGGAATTGTGTTAAATGTTGTACTTGATTTTCTGGAAATTGTATACTCCCCAGCTTGATTTGTTTGAAATGTTATTTATTTGAACTGCATAACAGAACCCTTAGATATTTCAAATCACACCTAAATATTTACTAAGAAAGACTGAACTTGAATTCAACCACCACCAGCACAAGAATTTGTAGACAGGCAATTTACTGTACATTTCAATCATACCCAATATGACAGCAACAGTGAGAGTTACTCTAACGTCCATTGCATCTGTAATCTGACATGTCAATTTAGAGTAACTCATGGCAGCTTGGTAGTTCTCAGCTCCCAGTATCAACTCAAGGTCCAATCAATGATCGGCCAGAGAACAACACCCAAAGTGATGTATATAAGCAATTAATATCAAATGTAAGATACCAGGTGAACTACCATAGAATATGCAGCGCATTGATATATTCCCTCCTCCAGCTTAAACAAAATGATGTTTCTCCTGCATTGATTGACTATTATCGTCATATTACAGAAGATCACCGAAAGCATAACCGTGAACTCCCTCCATACATAAAGCTTTATGTCAAACTTCAAGAGTGGTTCCTTGGTTGGACTGAAATTCAATATGCTGGTCCACTGGCTTCAGATGTTTTCCTTGATCGTAAAAACTCTCCCAACCCACGTCAGCTAATGGATGCACATGTCGATGTGCTTGCAACATCTATTGAGAGAATGAAGCTTGATCATTTATTCCCCATCGAACTCCTTGTCCCCATAGAGGCACTTTCACAGCAGATGCTGAAAGATATTCAAGTGGATGGCTCACGTCCAGATATTGTGCCACCAACACTTTCCCTTGTGGGCCAGACTCGAGAAGAGAAGAGATTGATTCATGAAGTGTGGATGCGTCAAGACTCCACTGGGTACCTGGATGAAGACCAAGTGAACAATAAATTAGTGCAAGTTCACCGCTTGAGCAGGACACCAGAACGGGAGGAGCTAAAGGCAGTCATTGGTGCAGGGAAGCATCGTGATGCTGTGATGCAGCGACTGGCACAACAAGCCTATGCTGTGCAGCATGAAATATGTGAACTAGCAGCAAAAAATCCCTCTGGAAGTGAGAGGGAGCGGTTCCTTCAATTACTTGATGAGCAGAAAGCTCGACTAGAAAACTCCAAGTTCAGAGCCAGAATATGGAATGGTAGGATGATTTATGCTGTAAATCAAATTGCTTTTCCTAACTTTGGCCAAGCTGGTATGCCAGATCACCTCAAAGCAGAGCTGGCCAAGAATCGTGATGCACTTGAACAACGTGGGCCAAGTGTTGGAGAATCAATTTACATGTTCTCCATGCAAACTCATGATGTGATAAATCTCCTCCACGATGCCCATCCAAACCTCACAGACCAATCGATAATGAATATTTGGCATGACCAGCACAAAGAGGCCAACAAGGTACTTCAGAAAAGGGCTTCTAGCTCTGGGGGCAACAAACTAGATGACAAGAAGGATATATCACACCTCACCAATTCCCCCCTGTGTGTGGAAATGTTGTTGTCTTGTGCAAGTGCTCTAGAGGTCTACACCTCAATCCTCACACCTACCTCAATGAAAATGATGGAGTCTGATGCAGGTGGCCTGCTGGTGGCAAGCCTATGGCTAGATATGCTCACTCTTCTTAAGGCAAGTGTATCATTTAGGTAGTTAGCAACACATAATTGACACCAATACCCACAGATATGTGATGTCAAGAGTGATGGCTCAGGATTCCGGGACGCAGAACAATTTGTCAACCAACATGTGGAAAAACATACAAGTGCTGCAGGAGACCATACTGCAATACCACTCTGGAGGGCATACTGTTGTACTGGAGCACGTATACCTGCTGGGGTATCAGTATATGATTCAAAGATAATGAAACAATATGATAGCCTATGGAGCAAACACTTTGGCATAAAGCCAGCAGAGGATGCAGCCTCTCATTCTGTGGACTGGTCAACCACAGAAGCCATTGTCAAAAAGCGGAACCTGTTGCGGGACTTTGGATTGCGCCTTGTGGGACCAGATGAGGAGAAGAAGCGGCTGGGTGTTGCCATTCAACTGCATTCATTTCTACCACTTTCTGGCCATGGTCTAGATTCAGTAGATTGTTTCTTCCCTGCTGCAGATCTTCCGTCGAAAAAGAAGCTCAGTCAGGTTGAACGCCAGTCAAAAGCTGTTTTCACTGGGACTGGAATGACTATTGTGAGCCAATAAATAACTTAAGAGTGAACCGTGGACTGACTCTAGGCAGCTCGCTATGGCACTTAATAGGCATGACTTGATTTGGACACTGAGCAAGCATGTACAAAATTGGAGTGATACCCTTGGGCCAACACACCGGATTTTGGAACGATGTTGGAGGAGAAATAGTACAAGACCTGAAGAAGGATTATCTAAGGTGTGTTTCCTATGAACTCCTCAATTTTGCCCAATCAAATAATACCTTGTCAGGCACAAGAGATAATGCAGTCATGGAGTCTTAAGAGGGGAATGGCAGTTGCAAACCAAGAATACCCTGGATATGGAACAACTGGCACAAGTCTTCGGCAACTTAGTGGACGCTGTTCAACTGCTCGTTCTGGAAAATTCGGGTTTGAAATCTTGGAAGACCTGCTTGAAAACACTGCATATGACAAATTGGAGGATCTCACTTTGGCATTCAAAGAGGGGCAGCAGGGTCTGATTGCATATGCCCAGCGAAATGATGTCACAGCCCTCCCCCAGTATTTAGGGGTTAACCCTGTCCTCACTACACTACTTGGGGAACAGTTTTTCGAGGATTTTGAGTTCATCCGATATGTCTATGGTGGAACCGCTGATGCTTCTTCAACCACTATGGAAAAACAACCCTTAAGGGTAGTGGCTGCTGCATGTGGGATGGGCCTATTGGTCAAGCAGATTGAGGACTCTGTGATGAAGCAATTGATGAGCAATCACCCAGTTGCAAGGTCAATATTACAAGCCTCACTGGCAGTGCAACAATATGCTGAGAGTAATAATATTGGTCATATTGAGCCTCTCTGGTGGCAGGGTCATTTTCCTGATACAGTTGAGCCCAATCCCATCCCCCAGCCAGCTGTAGGGCTCCCTTTAGCCTCAGCTTCTTTGGATATTGCTAGTACCCCTGATATCAATGACCCACTTGATATCACTCTTACTGCCCTCACTTTGGGTGAGATTGATGCCTTGGGAACTCCAGGACCACTTGCAACCACACAGGAGATTGGGCCCTACCATGAAACCCATATACTTTCTTCCCAGAGTTCACCACCAGCAGGAGCACTGGAGCAAGTGCCCAAATCACCAGAAGTAAGCCCAAAGGCTGAGGAGGACATAGACCTGTTCCCTGAATTTAAGTATGTGGGCTCAGTGCGTGTGAAGCGCTGGGATCTTCAACTCAAAAAACTGCCATACTGGGTCATTTCGCCCAACAAACTCAGTCACAAGTTCTTTCATCACATCCAAGGTCAACTCATTCCCTCTCGCAATGACCTCAACTTTCATGAACTTGATCCAATCATCATAGAACATATGCTTAACGTGGCAGAATGTTACAAACCTTTGCTTGTCCACATTTTTGATCTTCGGTGGAAGTTGCAGAAGCAGATCAGTCAACAAGTGGAGTGGCATTTTGATAATGGAACATCCCCAGACAGTATTTTGAATGTTCTGCCTCGTACATTGGCAGACATGAAGGTGAGATCAGATGAACTATCCAATGAACTTCTGCTGATTTGTGGTTGGCAGAAAAACTTTGTCATTCAAGTTGCTCGGACGTTTGTTCAAGATTTGGGAGTCTCCTTTGAGGAAGGCATGACTGATGCTTTGTACATGGCACACACAGATCACTTCTGGGACAAGGAGATTTTGCTTTATGATGGTGGTCTCAATCTATGGGTGGACTATGCTTGTACCCTGCCAGCAGTTCTTCAAGACCAACGTAAGCTCAGTATCCTGTGTTTGCAATCAGTACTAACATTCAATGAAGAGTATACTAGGTCATGTTTTCGTCTGGCAAAAAGCTATGGGGAGGGTGAGTTTATTTGAGTTGCGACAGTGAACACCAGATAACATGTGATTGAAGAGGACCATTTGTTGGGATCAATGTTCCTTGATGGTTTTGGGTCTGGAATCTCAGAGCAAAGCCTACAACAAGGTGCCAGTGTGGGACTTGTGGGGTTACATATGAGAGCTCTACTCCAGCCAGGCCAGCAAATGGTGTACAGGGATACATCAAATTGGAACAGTTACCACAGAATAAGTGGAGGTCTTCTACCAGTCCCATATTCAGACGAATTAGACAAAGAAAATATACTGAGGTGCATGGGCTGGGCAATTGAGGGTTGCCCACCACTGTATTCTGCATGGACATTTGGATCTCCATTTGCAAATGGAATTTTTCAGGGGCATGGTTGCTTCCCATTAGAGATGCGAGATGGACCAGGTATCCCAGGGCGGGAGGCAATCAGAGAAATACTGCACAATACAGTGGATGAGCTACAGCCTATTTGGGATGAACAAGTTAGATTGGTGGGTCAACGTCTCACTGAGCTAATTGAAAAACATGACCCAATGGATCTCCACTCTCCACCAGCAGCACAGTATCATCTTGCCATCCCATTGGCTGATTCCAGTCCACCTGTTTCACTGCCAGAGCGCCCTGCTCCACCTTCTGAGGGTTCTAAGTCATCATTAATTCAAAGTCCTTCCTCAAGGCACACCTCAACAATGATTGTGCCAGAAGAATCACCTGCTTTGGGTACATCATTGGATGGAACACCACCCCATGTATCAACTTCACAAGATTTTGTTCCAGAAACCCCAGAACAGTCTCCAGGCCGTGCTTTGAGATCCATACCCACAACACCTTTTTCATCTCTACAGGGGCCTCATGAGCTAGCAGGTGCTGGCCAGGCAATTGGAGAGGGGGAAGTTCACCCTTCTCAAACACTGGCATTCACTCAGCCTATAGTTCCTAGCCCTGTGGACAGCTCCAGCTCAGAAGGGTCTGAACTGGCCATAGGCAACATACATTCCCTGAACATTGCACCAAGGGCAGAGTATGACCCAGATGACCCTGACAATGAGCCAGCAGAACATACTGTGCACCAATCAGTCTTTCCATTGCAAACCAATCCTGCAACCAATGCTGAGGGTGACAATTGGGTTGGTGGAAGGGATATAGGACCATTGCAGCGCCCTGGCACCAGTACTCCCTTGGCAAAGAGAAAAAGATCAGGAACACAGTCATCTCCAGAGATCCAGGTAGCATCACGGAAAGCACGTCGCAAGGCCAAGAAGCAGGAGAAAAATATTGGCAATTGAATGACATAACTGCAGCCAACTGTCTTGTGCCTTCCTCAGTATCTTCTTGTTACTCCTGTTACTCCTGTTCTTGTCTGCACTGTTTGTTTAACTCCTTCAGGTGGAATTCAACACTAGACCTAGCTCTGAATTATACAATTGATTAGATCTCAAAGTATATGTAAGGATGAATAAAACAGTTAAATTATCTCCAAGCATATCTGGTCATGAGCTCTCCAGGTTTCTTGCAAAAATAGTTTGAAAATTCTCAACTTGTCTCTTGTTCATTCCAGAACTTTCCCAGGCAAACTTTGATTGTTAGCTCCTCATGTTGGGCTACATCTATGTGTTAACCCATTTCTAATGAACAGGAGGTTGTCTACTCTCACAAATCCATCTTCAAAGCTTAGTATTTAGTGGTGCTGAAGATGCCAGACCATTTTGATTTTTGAATTTCAAATTCATATTGGGAATTATTAGTAATCTTCAGGCAGTAAATGAGGTCACATGACCCCTAAGATACATAAATCCTACCACCATCCAATCATATACACTGGCATTCAGCCTCATCATAAAATGTCCAACCAAGTTGAGATGGAACTCTGTGCTGGTTATGCTGGAGTTTCCACTAATCAAGAGTTGAAGAACCTTCAGTTTGGAATTCTGCAAGAGTGGAAATTGCTCTGCTGTATTGCATGTGCACCATGGAAACTCTTACCAGTCAGTGATGCTGGGAAACATTACCAGCACACTCATATGCCAAAAGGCCGTCGAACACATACACTCAATGGCATTCTGGAGATTTTAGAGAAATATGAGTTGTTCACTTTGCCTGTGAGTATTAAAACTTAACCAGGTGTTCATCAATTAAGAAAAAGAAACAGTATAATCAGATTGAACCCCCAGCATACCCAACCCCTTCACTTCACTTCTTGCCTATTGAGAAAGCATTTTTGTGCCCAATTTGTGATGAGAAGAATATTGAGTTCATATACCGGACCAATAACAAACGTTGGGACCACTTTACTGCTGAACATCCATCTGCAACTTGGCGCCAAGAACAGGAGCAGCCAATCTATGTTCAGAGTTTTGCTTCATCCAAAATATATCGACGCTACTTCCGAGTCAGTCTTGAACTGACTCGGGCATCCCAGAGTGTTGCCCAGCAAGACATCTCAATCAGCACCCTTGAACTGAGCAGGGCATTGCTCAAAGAATGGCAGACTGTGAAGCAGATGCGTGTGCAAGCAGAGGCATCTCTTCCAGAAGTTGCACCATTTGAATATTTCAGTGGCTGGGCTGAGTTCATTTCCACAAAGGCTTTGCAGCAAGTGCTTGACTTGATTGCGCTTCCAGCTGAGTCAGCAAGCAAATCAGGGCCATATGCAAAGCCAATGCTGCGCATGTTTAAGGGTGTCAAAAATGTGTTCAACAGACGACACAAGGAGATATCAAGGTCTTCACTTGCAATCCGGAAACAGCTCAATGATGAAGAAGAAAGGTACAGAATACATCCTTGAGATAAAAGTTGTGACTCATTCTGGCTCTTTAGAGGGGGTAGCGATCCATTTCGGGAACTCCAGAGTGTAGATGCCCAGGAGCGATATTCGACTACATGGGCAATGCTTCTTGTCTTTGCAATGCGTTGTTGGAAACAGCAAAAAGACCAGGTGGAAGGTTCCTTACCCATATTCTTTACACACAATCAAGAGCAGTGGATGCAAGCTGCATGGAAATTTGCCAATAATGAACCTGACAAAGGGACCACAGAAGATGTTGTGCTAGGACTCTCTTGTGTACTTTGGGCTCCAGAAGATGTTGCACACATCTTGAAAGACCAGTTCAATGATCCAGTCATCCAGTTTGCAATCTACAGCAACCTTCAAGAAAATGGTTCATTCCAAGAGCCCAATGCAGTGTCATCATTTCTTGCTCGAATCAAGTTTATAATGCGTTTTTCCACCCTCTTTTGGCTGATTAAGAAAGTGGAAACAGAGAAGAAAGGTGCTTCATGGTAAGCCTAGAAAATTAAAGCTATTATTCCTTACTAATTTTGAGCCATCTGTCCTGTGTTGAATATTAGGATAACCAAATATATCAGGAGTACACTGCGGGCAATCAATGTTAGTCCATTTAACACTATATATGCTGCAATGGGCCTTGCCATTCAGTACAAGGGGGACAAGCCACCAAGAGTAATTTGGGGAGAGGATAACCACAATACCTTGACCATTGATGGGAAGCAACTTAATATTCCAGCAATGCGCAATGCAGTTGGAGATTTAGTTGATGAGATTGATCAGGGCCTCCAGGAGTTATTGAAAGGTGCCACACCCACAGATCTAGGATTGGATCTGGTGCCAACAATGAATATTACAGACAACATCTCAAACACCAACCCTGGATACAGTTTCCTCTCTGATCCTCTTAACCCCTTTAGTGAAGCAGAGCATGCACTTGCTATTCATGTGCTTGGGCATGAGGAGGGAACCAGACTTCACCAAGGGCTTGAGGATGGAAAGATTGTGTGGAAGCGTGCTGGCATACTTGAATATCTTGCCCTCCATGAGAAAGTTACCAAGAAAATGAGCTTATCCTGGCACTTAGTTGGTGGACAGCCCTCACGTGGGATGGAAAGCTCAGGAATACAGCATTCAAATTCCCAGCATCGTTTTCGCAATGCAATCTGGGTAAATGGTCGTTTGGTCTCTATAGTCTCCTACAACAAAACTAGCAACCAGACCATGAGTGATAAGGCTGTTGCTCATTGCTTCCCATGGTGCTTGGCAAAACAGTACTTGATCATGAGTGCCCTGATTCGCCCATTTGTCTGCCAACTAGTGCGGGTCTTATTTGGGACAGAGAGGCAGGCTGTTCAGCAGTCGTACATATTTGCTTCATATGGGCTACAACCAAAGGCAGATACCATGAGCAACTTGCTCAGCCAGTTTTTTGAAGGTCTTGGCTGTGGTGGAATTAAGCTCAATGCACATCGTCATGCAGTCGCAGAAATTCAACGATGGCACATGCCTGCAGCAGCAGACCCTATAACAAGAGCACTGGCAGTGGTGGATGCACAAGCTGGCCACAGTTCTGATACTGCTGCAAAGCATTATGGGCTGGAGTCCAATGAGCGTCGCGCGTTCCTATCACAAACTATGACCAAGTTCATCCTAGTCAGTATCCTCTGGTGGCCAATTGTGTTACCTGCAAAATATCTAGGAGAGCAGGAGCTTCGTAGTGCTTCCTCTGCACCAAGGTCACTAGGAGATGACACCTCGGCACCTATGCAGTCAACCCAACAGCTAGAAGTGGTCCTTAGCAAGCATTCAGACAAGCTGAAAGTTGATATGGGTCGGCATTTTGACTCGGCACTTAGTCGAAACAAAGCAGAAATTTTGGCAGAAGTCCATGAGTTATATAATCAGAGGTTTCCTGGGGCAGGCTCACAGAACACTGGTCCTGCTCCCATTGTAGAGCCAAGAATGCTGGTCGCACTGCGTCGTTGGGCAAATTCAGAATCTGCAACATGGAAGTCTCCTGGTCAAGCCCACGCTCTTGCACATCTGATAGCTAAGGAGCGCTCAGTCTTGTGTGTGTTGCCCACAGGAGGAGGAAAATCTTTCCTCTATCAATCTCTCCCCTCACTTGAGAGAGGTGAGAGTGTGGTGCTCTTTCCATTGAGGGCCCTGGGTCATGATCAGCGGACAAAGCTCACAGCTGCCGGAATTCAATGGGAGGGTTATTAAGGCTGAGTAGGGGGGAGGTAGGGTGGATTCTGAAATTGAGGCTAGGGTGCACCAGGGGAGGAGCGCAGGG
>JANWGL010000764.1:0-15764 GCA_025200755.1 Ceratobasidium sp. C01
GATGAAAGAAGGAAACTTGCTGAAATACATTACTGGTCATCCCAACGCACAGCGTCATCCATTGGTGAGTCTGGCGCTATATCAGGTTTCCCCGCCTCAAATCATATTTTCAGTGCGTCCAGGTAACCTCGGGTTTGGTGTATCTTCATGGTATCGGAATGGTACGAGCGTTTTTTTTGTTTTGTTTTGCTATGTGAGGTTTATACTCGAAGCTGAGATGTGGCTCATAGGTCCATGGTGACCTCAAAGCGGTAGGTCATTCGACATTTACTCAACTTGATCACGAGATTCGAGTCTCTTATGTAGGTCAACGTCCTAGTGTCAGAAGACGGTATTCTCAAGATATGCGATTTCGACTACGCGATGCTGCCCGACACCTCGCTTCAATTCTCTATGACCACTAGAAACGGCGGAGGAACGCTACGTTGGATGGTGAGCACTTAGTATATATCTTGGGCGTTTGCTCAAAGGTGGTTGAAAGGCGCCCGAGCTCCTCCAGCCGGAGGATGACGATGCGAACGTGGAAGAGCCAACGCAAGCACCCATCACCAGGAGTCAGCAAGCCGATGTGTATGCACTCGGAATGGTGTGTTCTGTCTAACGAGGCTATATACTACTTTAGGCTGATCCCAGTCCCATTAGACAATGCTGGTAACTAATTGTCCTATACTCAATTTTCTAACATTTGATCTAATATCTCACAGGAGATTCTGACCGGCAACGTGCCCTACGCTGAATACAAAAAAGATATGGGTGTCTATCATGCTATCCATGCGCAACGGCCCCCGAAACGCCCAAAGGCTCTTCCTTTACCCGGCGCGATTGCAGACCAAATGTGGGCGCTGCTTCTAACTTGCTGGGACCACAATCCATCTGCCCGACCGGATGCGGCGTCGGTACTAGCAAAGGTTAGTGGTTCTATTCGATTTGATGGAGCATGGCTGTAGCTCATTTGCCACCCAGCTGAGGAGTTTCTCTGTTTGAGTGCACCGTATCCTATTAAGGTATCTAGTGGCGATTAGGATACGCCTCAACGGATACGTGTGCAGACCGGTTCGATCAACGAATTTGCATCAGATTGATCATACACCTTCCCCTGTGGGTGTTTGAATGGTTCTTGGAATTGAACACGTATCTGTAAAACCAAATGTATTAAAGTAGATATATAAACAATGTAAAGATACATGAAGAGTAAAGACAGTGAAGAGTGGAGAGTGGAGAGTAAGAGAGATCTAGGGCTTAGCCAACCCTCCGAGTCTTTGCGTACACTGCACATGTACGGAGTTCAGTTGACTCGATTACCTTCCAACATCTTATACAGTGTCCTATTGTGTTCCAGACGATTTTTGTATATACATGAGTATTCTTCAGCATATGCTCCAGAGATAGGATACTTTCGCAAGCGTCTACCGGCTAAAACCTTCTGGCACTCCAAGACACGCACATATCCGAGCAGAGCAACTTTCTAATGTTTTCTTTCGTCAAGACTGCTGTGAAGCAAGTCCTACTTAGCGGAGATCCGACTATGAAAGGTGTGGTCAGATCGGATATGCTTTCTGAGACAAAAGGTTTGTACAGATAGCTGTAACACATATACTACAAACAATGCGCTACACGCAAGAAGGTTGCATACAAATCTTACAAGCCGAGAACTCCCAAACACAACTTAAGCTGAAGATGAGCTAAAAGGCTAACAGTGACCGAGGCAATTCTATTTGAACATATCAGCACTGATCGTATCTGAAAGAGAGCGAACTTACGCCTTGGCAATGAGAGCAACCATGCCGTGGATACAGATATCGAGGTTGCAAAGTAAAAGTTTGAACACCACGTCGACTTGGGCACACAGTTCGAGGGTGGCAACAACCCCAAACTTAGCTGAAACAGCTACGCAGACGTTCACGAAGAGCTAAATAATACAAATATTAGGAAGATTTGCATCGAGGTATATGCGATTGGACTGACGTTGATGATTGCGGCGATGCAGGCAACAATGTTAGCTTGTGCCTCTACAGAGACCGAAACGATAGCGCCGAGTTTGAGCAAATCGTCGCAACATCCCTGGCAGGCGACAACGAGAACCTGAATGGCAATGGTGAGGGCCGCAACCGACTCGCATCCAACTGTGATGACGGAAGAGTCAGAAACAGCGTTCAATCAGTGAGAAAAGTAACATACGGAGAGCACGAATTTTGGCCTCAATAACTACGATATGGTTGGCGAGCACACACGATACTGGGTCGGTACCAATGATGGCTGGAACCTTGATGCTAATGAGCGAAGAAATGGGGAAAGCGGTGACAAGGTAGCTGAGCGAAAGCACAAGCAGGGCAAAGCCAGCGACGCGAGCAAAGGCAGACATTTTGGAAAGGAATGTAAGAATGGGGAGCTGAATGAGTGGAAGTATAGACAGAAGAAGAGGAGACGTGTCAGTCGATGGGGAGACTACGTCGTCTAGGTCAGCTTTTATACACCACTTAAGGTTATCGGGTTTGAGTCCATGGATCACTAGGCGAATGAGACGCAGTTTTTTCTTGATTGAGTGCTAGGCTCTCGACACCACGTCCGATTCTCCATGTTTCATCATTGCAGAAAAAACAGCTTTACGACTGATTTCAAAATGGCATCGGGACCTGATTTCAAATGGCAGTCAATGCTGAACGTAGCCATGATCGACGTCGCATAGACTCCTGTGCTCGAAGTCAGGACGGGCTGGTTGCCAGGCCGAATTTGTTGGTTCTCCCGGGAAGTCCGAGATAATCCAGGGCAGTCTGGGTGACAGGAGTCAATAGTATTCTCAATCTTCTACTTGCGCTGGTCAAATTTACAAGGAAATGCGTTGTTGAAATCTGTGACTAGGATCGGTACGCATGGCCGGATTTCTTTACGCTCAAGTCACGGGAATCACGCCAAACCGAAGATAAATATTCAAAAACATCTGTCACCCAAGAAACACTGACACCCGAAATTCATGCCCCAGCTACTTGAATTGATGACTTACTTTGTCACTTCCGTTTAAAAATCAGTCCCCTCTTTCCTAGCACATTCACTCAACATCTATGGCAGAAAGGACTCATGAAAAACAAGTGTATTGGACATTTGAAATTGGGAGCGATGATTGGCGCAATTGGCAAAGCGGTCCTGCCACCATGCCTGTGCTAAGCGCGCAGCTTGTAGCTGAGGCTAGCGCAACCCCGAACTACCTTCACCATGTGTGCGCGATACAGATATGAAAGGCCGGTCGACATTCGGGACAACTTACATTGCCACTCGTCCCATGGCACTTGGTGCGGAGTGGTTTGTGTAAGATACAGGACAAGGCTCAATCGACTTGTCTGCTCTATTCAGTGATGCCACGGCTGGTAGGTTAACATTTATCCGAATTTTCCTCTTACACGCCAAACGATATATGGTCTTCACACAGGCCCCGTCAATTGACAATGTATATGCGTAGCGAAATTCGAGCGCTCTTGGGAGGCTCCTTGAAATTGGAGGTGTGGATCGTAGCGCGCGATGAACCATAAATGGGACTGAACCACGCGCCATGCGTTCCCGGTTACAGCCAAGTGTTCGGCGGCAGGTGTTGGTTTCACTACCACGTCTACGTATACTTTCCATTCATTTCGGTGGATGACCAGGAGATTCGGTCTACTCAACGCCCTTCCACAAGAAGAAAGTTTTAACCCGCCACTTCGTACTAATCATTTTGGGCAAGCGGTTCAATGAAAAACGATGGGAAGAAGTTTAATTTTGAGATCTCACTACCCGGCAAAGATGCTCCGTCGAATCGTAGCATACTATGATTCTATATCGTTCAATTCAGCAATCCCGTAGGAGTTTCATGTATACACTAGCCCTATTACGAAGTATCCGAACACGTGATCAGCCCGGTGGTATTCCACGCAATCTTTCGGGTCGGACCCCGCAACAACGCCTTTCGAGGTCAGTTTTTTGAGTGTATATACAATAAAGACATCAATCAAGCATGATGTTAAGTTCTGGTGCTACTGGAGTCCCTACTTCATGTATGGGGGCTGCATATACTTACTGTGTGGTGCCTTTGCCATGTATTTAGACCGCAGTTATGTGTTTACTTATATACATGAATGTGCTCCAATAGAACGGAACAGAATAAAACGTGCCGGAACACCATAGATAGGGCTAGCCAGTAATCGAGTGAGTGTGCAAGCCATATATGCGTACAACTCGGGCGACTGTAAGGTACAAAACAGATACGCGCGACCCCCTCAATTCTCTATCTTCCTCTCAATCTTGCTCTCTTTATTTACTCTCGTTTAAATACTGATCATTGATATTGTTTCTCCAGCATAAATACACCGCGTGTTTCTACAGATCTAAGTGAAAGCCATGGTTATCTACCGTGTAATCAAGATTTTAGAAAAGGAGCAAATTGTAACTCACCCGTTGCACCTAACTCCACATCCACGGCAATGAGAAACTTCTCGTCACTGGCGAAAGATCATCTGTCTGAGGCAACTTAGTTTTCTAGGGTCGCTCGAGGCACAGCGAGTTCGATTCCACGAGTTCGCTTTCCTCACGTTTCTCCATTACCGTCACATCCCTTCCGGTCGGTCGCCGGCACGGCTATGGTCTTTACTCAATCAGAGCTCCAAATGTAAATCAAAACCTAGGTCTACGTGGTGTATGTATTTTAGATAAAATATTAATACACTTTCGGCGCTATGGAAGCTCCACGCAGGCCACAAATCGCAGTCCACCAGTGACTTGTTGGCAGCGTTGACCCAGAAAAAGTCGCGACACCTCTCCGGCCACTCATAAACGTCGGGTCGAATGTGTTGAATTAGGCAAGAAGATCCAGATATTTGTGCAAGTACACCGATCTATTTTGGGAACTGCTCCCACATAACCGTTGAAATTGTCTACGAGCAATTCCGGGCAGTCCATCAGAGCACCGCTTGGAAAGGCTTAATAAATATTATTAAATTAGCTTTTGGTCTGATCGAGCTAAGAGGAGGACGTACCATCACCTGAGAAACACTGAAATGAGGTATCTGCTCGTGCACGGCTCCCCAGGTTCCGGGTACGATAGCAGTAGGAGCTGCCTCGGCGATGGTTTCGGGCCAATTCTGGGCCACACCGCTGGCAAATCGTAATGCTGAGGCTAGGATTGAACGTAAAATTAAGCGATACGAGCGTTGCGCCTCAATTGCCGCCTCGTCGAATATCTCCGATGCGATAGATCTTACTTCCTGGAATCTCTGCTCGAAGAGCAGATGAAACTGGTCCCAGTCGTGGACGTCTGGGGACCGCATCGTCGAGGTGAGAGCCTCCAAAAAGTGGTCTGCGACTCTGAAAGGCCTCGTCCGCTCCACACTTGACTCCCACGCCTGGAGCCGCTCCGAAGTAGCCGAGAAGGTAATAAAGATCGGCCCAGGCTCGGTGGCGAGACCCAGATCGGCTACGTCGGGCGGATTGCGCAGATCGAACCGCTGTCGCATGAAGGCACCCGAAAAACAATGAGCCTGTATCGAGAAAACAATCACCCCTGATTTTGCGTGCCGCCGGATGTTATCGTGCCAATCGGATTCAGTGATCTCGCCAGAGGAGGTTGGGCAGTTGGGCGGGATGAGGACCACGGTTCCATCCGGGCGGCGGTAAGCATGTCCGGTGAACAACACGGCCCGCACGTCACCGCTTTCCGCGCTTTGGAAGAACCTCGCAACCCGGTCAAGTACGGCGGCTCGCGTGAAGTCGTTGTTAACCATCGATTCAACCGAATAGCCACGAGCCGCGAACTCGCTTTTCACCTGCTCCTTGTCGTCTTGTGTGCCCTCGAGTGTGATTACAGAGTACATTGTCGCGGTTCTTCGAGCGCCACGTGCGTAGGTACTGCCGACGATAAGGATCTTGCGGGAAGCACCATTCTTGATCTCGTTCGTAGGTTCTGGCCGCGTTTGTGGTACCGTAATGGCCGGGTCTGGTTTATGAGGACAATCATGTTCGCGGGTGCAAGCTCCGTTGATAATGTGGCACTGTATATCCGAAATTATGAGCGTCGATGACCTGTACGAGTGCATGCTTTGGAGAGGCAGCTGCCGGAACGAGGATATTGAGGATGGGGATTCGCAGCGACGAAGCGTGAGGACGCTCGCTCGAAATGACAACGGGCGAGCCGAAGAGGGGAGGTTGCGAGGTCGCACCGGGGGGGATGAACCAGCCGAAGTGTGTCGGCCATCGTCAACGGGCGGAGAGCTTTGTTCGGTCGGAGGTGGATGAAACGCAAAATCCTTTGAGAAAATGCCAACTACAATAGTGTAAGGTACTGCCCACGAGGCGGTGTGGATTGAGAAAAACTTACCTTTTTGCGAATCGGATCTCTCACTGCCGATCCCGGCGGAGGCTGAGCTTGATTCGGAGCCGATCTTTGATAGTGTGGAATCGGGCGCAAGTGAGTCGTCAGGAAGTGTGTGAGATTGGCTTTGGAGAGAAAGAGGTCGGTGGTTAAGCTGTTCGTCCATACCGAGACTCGGCCACAAAAATCCCCCCGAAAAAGGCTCGTCGTCTGGTATGACTCGCAATACAAGTTGGGGCGGTACATCGAGCGCTCGTTCAAGAGTCGACGCGCCAACCTCAGATGCTCGAACGCCACCAGAGGATGAGCGATTGTTTTCCTGAGACCGAGCTCGCGCTGCCTGCTCGGCGAACAGGCCCGCGGATTGATGTGCGATCGCGTCAAGCTGTTGACTCGGCTGAGCTATAGTAAGAGTGCTCAACGTCGCGGCCAGGACTATAATTTATTAAAATCCAGTTCGACCGATCAAAATGTGGTACTCACCTCCGGCGCTAGGTCTGTTGCGAGAATGGTCAAGCGAGCTGCGGGTGACGAACCGACCCGAGAATAAGGGGCTTGAGCTGCCAATACTAGCCAGGAAGCCTATCGCCCTCCCTTGAGCTGGCTGAGCCAGAACCTGAAGTGGGGCGGAAGTGTCATGCGCAATATCTAGCTCGTTCGTTACAGAGTTAGTGCTATCAGGAGCAGCTCTCGCAGCCCTTCTAGAAAGATACCGGAGGTTATACATGGCGGGCACATCTATTGCAGTTCATTAGCAGGGGCATCCTTATAGCGGTTGGGCACGGTGACTGGGCTGTGGTGGTTTGACAGGAAGACTGTGCAATTTGAAATAGCACTGCTTTGATCCTCGAACCCCTTTGATCCAGGTTCACAACGACGGTCGTCCCCACCACCGGATTCAGGGCGAACATGACGATGAGGGGCGTTGCTTAGCCCGACACATACACCGCACTGAGAGTCCTACGCGCCCTAAGAGAGTATAACTACCGAGCTGGGTAAGCCACTCTTGCACAATCTCACTTCTGAACCTCCTCTTTGGTCAATCCGTTGACTATGAACACCCAAAGCACCCATGTGACACAAAGTCTCACAGGTATATACGCTATTCTGCCTAGCGAACATGATCGCTTCGCACCAGCTCTGTTCGTAACATTCCCTTGTTCATCACGGAACGACTTACAAGCCCAACATTCTAGGCTCTGCTCGGCGGACAATGAGGCAGAATCGCATCCTAGAATGCAGTGGATCCTTGTGGATCCAAAGGAGAGCACTCAGCAGGTGAGATTACAACCGAACTAATTAATCAATTGCTAAAACGCAATCGGACATGTGAATTAGATCCACCCCGAGGGCGGAGTGTTTTTCTACTTAGGAAACATCGTTTCCGACCGTCCAATTTCTGAGGAGATGCAGGCTCTGGGTAACCGACTTACCCAAGAGTTTCAATCCTCAAGAAACGGTGGCGAAATCACAATATTCTTGAAACCAAGTGGCAACGGAATTGAATACTATATCGCCGATCACGGCACTAAATCTATCTGCTGGCTATCCGGTGAACAACCAGGTAGCATGTCTGAGGTTTCCGGGGAGCGAGTGGCGAATACCTTGGTTCTGGAGTATTGGAGCCATATGGAGAACTTCCCCGCTCCTCGATTCAGTAATGGTTCCGACTTGAAGGTCCTACGCCATGTGTTAGCTGGTCTAGCAGTTGGTAAGAATTTAACGCCTACAGTTGATTTCAACGACTTACGTTTCCGAATGTAGACGCCAGTACTTCTGACGGATCTACTTCTCCTTTCTCTGCGACACAAATAGCCCAGTTCCTGGGTCTTCTCGATGCATTCCGTGGTGATTCGGACGAGTTTCAGACTTACAGTATCGGTGAGCATACAAACGATCCTTCCAACCAATTGTTACTTACGAAGATATCAGCGCGGATATGGTCTATGATATGGCACACTCGTCTCGTTAACAACTACGGCACATCACAAGCATGCCTGGATAGGTTTATGACCTTGATGGACAGTCCACCAGCATTCAGTGGAAACAAGAGTCGCTTAGCGACTCTTATGCTCAGTTTTGGCCCTCAAAATCACTTGACGCGATGCTCAAGAGCCTGGGCAGGCCGAATTGCCTATGTCACTGAATGGCGTTCATACAAGTCAAAGAACGAGTCGGAGTGGAAGCGCGTTGTTGATCTGGTACGCAATTTGACAGAATAAGCGAAGATGATTTCTTAACGTTCTACGTTTCCAGGCTTGCGTTTTAGTACTGTAGGTTCATTCGGGATATCTCTCGCTTCAATATACTGACAGCCTTTCAGTGCATCGTTGTTGCTCCGCGGGCAGAGTCCATTCTGTCTCTTAAACTGTATTTCTCTTGTCCTCGCGTGCGCTGCCGCAACGAGCGGATATTATCTTTCAACCGAATTGCAAAATTTGGGAGAACAGGCCGCAGATGCTGTCCGTGTCTTTCCATTTCCGTCGAGATCATTATCACTAACTCGATCGTACCCTAGTCTAATTACTTCCAACAATGGGAGGCACCCGACTACGACGTGCAACGTATCGCGCTGAGAAACGCAGCACCGCAAGCGATCCTTACTTGGGGATTCTTAATATTCTTAATATCTCTGTTTATTGGGGCCTAATATGGTCAAGGACACTCTCGTGGATGAAATACCACCACCGTATAATGAACGAACAATACCATCTCATCTTGTATATTCTCAACAAAACTGTATAGCCAACTCGTATATTACTATAATTAAAATCCTGCTTATGAATTGAAACACTGCAGAAGGAGTCGCACCCTTAACGGTTGGTATCAATAATGAGTTAAGCGCCTTAAAACCGACGTTCACCACATATGCAAGTATACCCCGGAACTAAGATATTTGATGCATATTCAAATGGTCGTATTGGGTTTGAAACATAATCGGATATAATTTACACGAATAAAGATAGTGAATTGAGAGGATCATCATAAATCCCATAGTGCAGTTTCGAATCAAAGAAACCTCTCTTTGATCTTCTCGGGAAACGAAATTCATGACATGGGCGGTTGAAGAATGAGTCACGTACGGGTGGAAAGTCGCAAAAGTCATGCAAGGCTAGCATGGGGAATGTGCCGAAGCTCAGGAAATAATGTAGGGAATTCCTAAACATGTGGTTAAGTCGACGATTGGTACCGGAAGAGTTAGAAATAACTTACAGGGATACTCGAAGCGGTAAGCATGGGTGTTTGCGGACTATCTGCTAGCCACTGCTCCGGAGATCGATCTGGATCAAACGTGCTTGCGAGATCGCGTGTTTGCTGAAACTCGGACCCCAGGGTCAATACAAAATTCGCCCAATTATTGACCAAACGCGATTGCGCCGTGCGGCTGAGTGCGTGCAGGAAGTGGTCAGCCACCCGCCATGGAGATGTACTTTCAACGGAGGATTCGTATGATAGCTCATTCGCGGACGTCGATGAGAAAGTAACTAGAATCGGGCCGGCGTGAGTTGCTACCGAGCCGGTATCCGGGGTAATAGTGAGGTCCTGAACATTGATAGGCTGTTGCATGAAACCTCCAGAAAAGCAGCTCGCAAAAACTGAAAGGACGATAACTCCGGGCTTGGCGTTATCTCGAATGGTCTGTTCCCACAAGTGAGCAGGAATAGACAGTTCTCGAGTTGGGCAAAAAGGAGGGACTAGCGCTGGTCCCGAATCGTCGGGGTTTGAAATGGCATGACCAGTGAAGATAACAGCACGGACGTCCCCGCAGCGCGCGGTAGACAGAAAGCTTGCAACTTTGTTCAAGGCGGTTTCCTGATCAAAGTTGTCGTTGACCATCGAGTGAGTTGAATATCCTCTCCGTGCAAATGTATCTTTAAGAATATTCTTATCGCTCACAGCTCCCTCTAGTGTAATGGTCGACGATATAGTGAATGTACGGCGACAACCGGGGTTGTAGTTGCTGCCTATAATTAGAACTTTGCGTGATATGTCGTCCTGAATAGTGCCTGCCGGGCTGTGTTGGCGCGAATCGATTATTTGAAAGGATTCAGTACCGGAATCGATCGAAGCGTGGGTGAACCGTCGTATCCCATAACAGATGTCCAAGAATCTGGCTTTGTTGAGCTTGCTGCTCATAGGTTCAGACATATCTGCGTCGGCGAAGTCGCTCGACTCAAGCATGGAACTAGGGGAATCTACCCATGGAAGCTCGTCGCAGATCCACGAGATGGAGGGTGGGATAAACAAGGACGGCTGAGGTCGAAAGCTGGGTTTTGGTAAGGCGGTGTTATCAAGGACTAGGTAGAATACTTGGTGCTCAGCATGTGCCCAAATTTTTAATCAAAAGGTACGTACTAGGCATTTCTGGCCCCATAGTGCTGTGAGGTGTGAAGAAGAGTTCCTCTTCGTCCACGTTGTAGCTTGTATCGGATCCGTCATCCGGCGTATAGCTATCTGTCTGCATATATGCGAGTTCTATGATGTAATGAATTGATTAGCGTGGCGCTCTAAGGCAATGACTTGGCATACCTATGGTTGGCGCCTGGGCATGTAAATCAACTGAAGGATCGGCTAGAGGGGGTGTCTCATGCGAATGAGCCACCGAAGCTAGCCCATGATTCACCAATGCAACTGTCAAACAAGTTTAGTACGCCATTTCAGACGATTCGCGGATGTGTGGCTGCTCACATGCGCTCCCAATGGATAAGGTGGGCTCGTGGCGAGGACGAATCCACGGAATCTTGAATCGATGCTTTGACGGGCTCGTGGCCCTCGAATTGAAATGACCACGATCTTGAGCGCTAGTGATGTTAGAGTGGGTTGTGGCGAGGGGTGAGCTTTTTTCGGAGGAAGTATACGCTGATCCCTGAGAATGATTCTCGTAGCTCGTAAGGTCCATTGCAGTCAAAGCAGAGAGAAGTGATAAGAAATTCTACGACGACCTGTATCGCCACTTGTAATGAGAGTGCGGGTTAAGAAAGATGGAGGCGCCAGATATATACCAACAGTATTTCAAATTGGTTGCTCAATCGTCCTTCTTTGGGCTCGGCCAGACCCGGCTGGCCGAAACGCCTCAAGCCAATCAATGAATCTATTTAGTACTGGCTGAGTTACTGGAATGTAACCGGGAATTTCCCATACTAAGGGTGGCCAAACCCCAATGGGAAAATATGCGGACCACGTCTAAGCAAAGACCGGATCCTGTCGTTCTAGCTACAGTACAGAACGCCAAGGTGAACGATTTAAACGCCCCCAGTTGAAGTTCAAAAATGACCATCAATCAGTGCGCTCTATAAGATACTGGGGGACAGGCATACGAGTGCACCACGTAGATTTAGTGGAAGGTTGATACACTTAAGACCCCTTTCATCACTGACCTGGCAGCAACTACCGATATGGCTGAACGGTTGTCGCATCACGCAAGCCCTGTTTAATATGGCTGATTGAAATTGAGTACCAAAATCCTTTGCCAAGCTTACATTGAAGCACAACAATCTGTCCTCACGGAAGAGTCTTAGAACGCGTGTGCCCAATGATACGCCGACCCCAAAGGCAGTAGACGGTACGTGTGATATCATACCCCAAATTTTGGTACGCACTAAAATATGTCAGCGGGATAGTAGGAAACATAACGCGACATGGGTGTACGAGCCTTATTCCATGTAGCATTGTTCGCATAGAGCAAAATCTGAGGGCTCGCAAGTTCTGGTACTGCAAACGAAGGGCATTAAAATTACTACTGTTTGGTCGCACCTAAAATATGGAGGTCTAGTTCCCTACTTTAAATAACTGTCGGGGGTGCATACCGTGCCCAGGTGTGCGCATGACTGTCTACTTTTATGGGAACCTTCCTTCGTGCTATGCGCAGTCCCAGGGTGCTGTCGTAAGTTTACCGTATCAAGTTCCCACAAAATCAGTTGAACGCGTATTAAATTGAACATGGTTGAACGAGCGGCATCGGGATCTCAAAGTATGAGCGATGGCGGCGCTCATCTTAAAACAATGACTAGCTTGTTCAACAATGGCACCATTGTCGCTCTAATTTAACAGCTTGTTGCAAATGCTAGCAGATTGGCGTGCAAAAGGTATTATGTTCGGCTGTAACTTCATTTTTCAGCCTGAGGTGTAACAGTACTCGGTTGAAATGATAGAGTGCAATCTAATGCTGCTCATACATGCACCATATAGGGCATGGTTCGGACGTTACGGCAGCGGTGTGATTATTCCCGCCTAAGAATTACTGCCCATGCTTTATATATAAACGGTAAGACTGATGGGCGGTAACATCAAATGTGGCTTTCGGTTGCATGGTTAGAGTTCTCGGAACCTATAATGTTGGCTGATTGATTTGGTCGGTCGGTTGAGAAAGTTCGGACGCCTGTGACAGGGTTAGCTTTGGGGTATTCTGATTTCTAGTCGGAAAGCGTATGTCGTGGGCCTTATAAAGGAGTCCCCCTGAGGACATGGGCTCCTATTTCCCTAGCACACCTCTACGCATAGGTTATTGTCCCATCTCTTGGATGTGAAGGCAAGGTATTACCCGTTGATGGCATTGCACCAGGTCTACACTCGATAACATTGTACGCAGATACAATGTCGTCCGCATTGTAAACGCCACTTCCATTGTCACTAGCGTGCTGGTCAATTGCACTTTTTTCAAGACACAATGTGGAGTGGAAACGCCTTCTCGTGGTTGATCTTGGCCAATTGAGAAATCGAGGCACTTCACGTAACCCGGAAGGGGGCGCTTCTGAAGCTGATGTAATCACCGCTTGCGCCGCGGTCCCCGCCACTTCTTTGCCGACCTCCATCAGTGCTCTTCTCTGGGTCCCATTGAAGTCTGTGCTTCCCGCAATAAACTCTGAACTCTCCGTATTTGAAAAAGCCATATCTTTAATTTACAGGTCGCCACCAGATTACCCAGACGCTTCATCTAGCCACCACCACTGGACACGAATCCTAGTATGGGCATCACTTCTGAGATTCCCCTCCGGCGTGTGATGTATGAAATCCCGCTGCTACCTGTTCTCCCCACTTGTTTCGATCGCTATGAAGCACGGTAAGTTTATACACATACCATACCACACCAGCATATAATAATGTTGCACGCCCCCCGTAGAGCCGTGGAGCAAGTCCCAGATATCAATGACGTCACCCACTCACTACAAACTGATACCCGAATCCGCGGCTCGTTCTCTAACAACCCCCACCTTGCGGGTGGCGACGCCCAAGCGCCTGTTGAGACCCCCACCCACCCAGAGGGATCAAAGTATACGTGTCGCGGGCCGCTCGTGTCCGACCACCCTATTGGCCGAACTCTCGGTGTAATCGGGGACCAAATAGTTGATCAATGTCGTGTCCACGGTCTAGTGGACCTCACTGTGTTTCTACGATACGTTGACGGCAAAGTCGAATATTACATCACGGACCACACGGCTCATACTGTAGTTTGGGGAAACGGGGAGCGGCCAAGTTCCTTAGCAGAGGAGGACGAGACGAAGATTCGTAACATGCTTTCGGAAGAATACTACGCGCACCTGGAGGGCTTTCCCGGCGCTAAACTAGTTACTCGTGGCGAAATACAAGAATTGGCGAATGTTCTTGGAGGACTCGCAGCCGGTGACTATGCTTCGATCGACTCGTAGGGAACGTTACCTCAACAATCATTCTTAACAGATTCGAACACATCGGACGGATCGACCTCACCGTTTTCGGGCCCACAAATCGAAGAGTTTCTTAGCATCTTGCAATCATTCAAAAATGACCCTGACGAGTTTCAGACATTTGTAGTCGGTAAGTGAGTTCTACCACCGACTGATATTAATCTAATCATTCTTAGCCCGTCTATGGACTATGATCTGGCACGCTAGAATTGTGAACAATTTTGGGTCATCGGAAGCTTGCCTAGATAGATTCACAGAATTATCAAACAAACCTCCCCGTTTTGTTGGATGGAAGGAAGCTGTCGCAAAGTGCATGATCGGTGCAGCTTACTACCATTTATTAAGGTGCTCTCGTTGCTGGTCGGGACGTGTAGCCTATGTAACAGAGTGGAATGATTTCAAGCGCAAGAACGAACAAGAGTGGGGACTTGTGATGCAACTCGTAGGTTCTGTGAACCAATGCGAGTGCGAAACTTACTTTTAATCCAGGGTTGCGTTCTACTAGTGTGGGTACTCCTCACATCTTATTGAACCCTTATTACTGACGCTTTCTCATATAGGGGCTCTTTGCTCGTCGATAAACAGCGCACGATGGGGCTGCCTGGGTTGTTGCCAACGTCTCTGGCAGCTTTGTCAGCAGCGAGTGGATATTATCTCCTGATCGAGTCTCAGAACCTTGGCAACAAAGCCGCCGATGCAGTAAGTGTCTGTCACCTTTGTTCAATCGCATTGTCTCACTTGCTGTGCAAGTCCAATTATTTCCAAAAGTGGGAAACACCCGATTACGATATGCAACTTCTTGCCTTGCGCAACGCGGCTCCCCAAGCTTTGCTCATCTGGGCGTTTATCGCATTTATTTGCGTCGAATCGAGCGGATGGGTTATTGGAAAGTCTTAATTCAATTCAACGAGTTCCAGGCGAGTGTTGTGGACGGGCTCTGAGTGCAGTATCTAATATCCTCTACCGCCCCGGATAGCCCAGAACGAACGGATGGAATTCAGAGATTGCCAGAAACAGAGGCAAGTAATCAGCCACTTTGGAGACGTGGTAATTGATTGACTCGAGAATAGCTCGTACTATGCCAGAGCGCCTCAGCGCCAAGCCGATGTCATGAAAGAAACGATTTCTCCTTCCGAACCGGGTGTCCCGTCAGGATACCGGCCATAGTCCAATATATGCGAACGATCTATTTCCACCTTTTCCCTCATTTATGCCTCACCTTGCCATTTATGATTTTGAACCCTCAGGCCCCGTTTGAAGGGCTCCTTGTTGAAGACACAATTGTGCTCGTATCTAATCTGACACATTTGGCAGACGAGAGAAGTATTTCCACTCTCCTGCCTGCCATTTGTGTTTGTTTTACCACTGAATGCCTACCTTCAATCAATTATAATATCTCGAACTTTCCCACTATTCTTAGAACCTTTCGTCGAAGTTTCCGTCTCTGTGTAATGGATGTGCATTCATTCGCACACCGGCGACGCGTCCCGCGATCGCCATCAAATTGGGGGTGGCAGTATCCTTCCATATCTAAAAACGTTGTGCCATTCCGACCTGTGGGCCAATCCCCCTCCCCGTTCTCCTCGACGGAGGGGAATTATTGAAGATTGCCGGAATAATTCCGCAAATAGGTGCTTCTTGGTTAACCGCGGTAGCGGGAGTCGAAATAGACCGCTAGCTGATGATATTTAGCAGAACTAGCATTAAGTACACGTCGTCACGACGGCTTGGACCCTATATTCATACGTTTGAGCTGCGTCCGAGTA
>JANWGL010000764.1:15784-42536 GCA_025200755.1 Ceratobasidium sp. C01
TGCGTTTATCTGTGTCCGAGACCCGGTTACGTGTTTGCTTTGTCTCGGCGCTTGTGTTTATCGACAATCCGTTTTCACGCGTCCATGTTTTATAGTTAATAATATAATAGTACTAGAGGAAGCGCCTGCGCGGGCGCGCCAGGCTGAATCACCTTGCTCACTGAGGCTTGATGTGTAATCATTAGGCCTTAGTGCTGAAAACCTGCTTGAAATATAGCCTGGGGGTAGCTCAAGTTTGTGACAGGTTTTGAGCGCTTGATGATACTAGAACCTCAGAAAATGAGCAAATATATGCTGATGTTACGCATACTGCACCTAGTTCTTGCTGTATGCATTGTCTTCCCAAGGCTTTATACTGCTTAATTCAAGATACGTGCACAAACACTACTGAGTTGACCTCGCTTCGCTGCTGCTCCCTCCGTTCTCGATTAAAGAGACTCGGTGTCAGGTACTTAGAGATCTTGGACCAAAGTCGAGCACGGCGCTGGTCGGTCAGGCTGATTTACTCGCATACGCAGCCCCAAGTAACGTAAATACACACAATCCTATATGTGATTGAATGACACTGGCGCTGTCTGCCGAGGGAAACAATAGTTGAGCACGGTAGGGGTGACGAGGTGCACATACAACCTATCTTTATATTTAAGTGTCTTATGCACTGGATTGTCCGGTGAGTTTTTCTTATCTGGGTTAAAATTGGGGAGCGGGCCCACTGAGCAGTTCCTAACACAGACCTAGAGACAAAGTAAATACGGACGGACTTCACTCGCGCACAGGTTCACTCACAATCCCGCTTTGATATATTAGTATCTGAACAAAAACTCCTATATATTCAGAGGCTATGGTGGGGATTAGCGAGGGATTGAGAACACGTTGTGTAAAACGGAGGTCTCTATGATCGTTTTCAGCTATGATACAGGGTGAGAGAACGAGTACAGTGTTTGTGAGCGCCAAGACGGGGCGGCGCTTTTGATACTCTAAATATCAACAGTGAGGACTGGGCTATCCACTACGGCTTGTAAGGTATGTGCGCAAAAGCAAACTTCTGACGAAATCACACCCAATTATTAGGGTTTCATATATCCCAAATCACTATCCTTTTTTTTGGCATCTATATTGTCTTTGGTCGTTTTGGGGCTTCGCCCTACGCCGCGAAAATCATCTAAGCGGGAAAGCAGATACAAGCAGACGGAAAAGAAGAGAGACAAGTGGGAGCTGGGCATGTGGCCGGGACTTGTCACAAAAAACATAACAGTAGCAGAACAGAGGGCGCGCGGGCGCGAACAGAATCGAGATGCATTACAGTGAGGCAGTAGGGCCCGTGTAGACTATAGGTATAATTAGATGTGGCTAAAACGGCTGGAGGCCGGGATAGACCTGAGGAGCGCGTTCTGGGCGATAGGGGATTTGAAGAGAAAAGCCATGTTTAGGAAATGACGTCCTCGCGATGCGAGGTGGCGGTGCCTATCCTCGACGAACTTCAGGCATCGGAGGAGGTCGTGTGCCGGGATTCCGGCGCGAGGGTACAGTTCGGGCATACTGCGGTGTCTACGGCCTTGATGCGAGCTAGGTGTTACTGGAGGTGTAGAATATTCATGTACATACTAGAATCGTCTGGGGTTGGATAGAATGGCGTAGAACAAGCTAGATTGGAATCGAATCAGGTGTACCCCGTATATGCACGGGGTATGCGTATGACTCGGACCGTTTAAGGAGTATAAATAGGGGTCTATGCGACGCCCTAAATCCCTCATCTTACTCTCCACTCTCTAATATCTTTACTCTCATTCACTATATACCATTTAATATTGTCCATGTACCTCTTTAATATATTTGGTTTTTACAGGAGGGGCGCGCGGTCCGTTAACAGTTGGTCAAGTAGAACGACCCTGGCTCTGGGGAGGTGTTGGATGTATGAAAGGAAGTCCGGAGCGAGGACAGAGGGAAAATCGGCCACCTGAGCGGATTCAGCGTTTGACGTAAGCCAGTTTTCCCGCGCAAGCATGAAGTTTCTTCCCTTCAGCTGTTTCTACGCCGTTTCCGGGTTGATCGGGGGATCGTACTTGGCTAGCATATCGGCTGAATATTCCTCTCGCCGTATTTTTGGCCTCTCTGCCGGCCTCCGTGTTTCCTCTGATATACGAGTGTCCCTGGCACCACTAGAACCTGACCCGGATCCCTCCCGCCCTCCTCTTCTGGTCTCTGATTGCTCTCGACCTGGCCTTCAACAATGAGAATGTCACACCCAGCTAATTGATATCCCAATATAACCGGCTACTGCGCTATATACTTCCACTTTGGCATTAGCAGGATATCTGTTGTGTCATACTGACAAAGGACGTGCTCCTCGCGGCTCCCCTGTGGTAATTCAAATACGCGCAAATACGGACAAACGCTCATCGCTGTTTCGTAACGAGCCCGGGGGCTCGAAACTGAATAATGACTATTAGTTGTATGCGATGCTCGCGCATCTGGCTGAAAAATGCAAGTCAGCCACAACATTTATTCTCGAAGCGACCTCCCATCCCTGTCTATGTCAATCATATGCACGTTTGGCTACGACACACTAATTTAGGTAATGACAACAGCCTCGTTTCGATTTTAATATGGACGCGTCATAGGAAGTTGACACGGGGCACGCTATTTCACCACTGGAAAATCCCAGTTGATTCGAATGGGTGGGTGGGCTCTGTTGTTCTCAGGGAGTGAGTCAGGGTGAAAGTAGAAACACTGCGCATCAATGCCGTGTTTCAGACATGAGGCTACGTTGCACGCGCAGAGCAGAGGTTTAGGCGCTATACTTAGCCTCTATGGCCGCCGGTATACAGTATCTCCGTGGCCGCTCCATCGATAATGTTTATCAGCCCATTGATGGGCGCAAGGAACGCTCGGGCTGTGTTCCTGCCTGTCTCACGCCTTGCTTCAACTCGCACACTCGATGCGTTTAAAATACGCACCCTTTCAACGTGGAGGCCATTGTTCCTCCTAACATGCCCAAATTTTCACGTGCTGTCCAATGTTCTTGTAGCAGCAAGAATTGTACCGAAGAGTAAGAGCGGCCCCTACCATATACGCTTCCGTGAATTCTGGGCTTTTTTGAATTGTCGGTCTTTTGTGCTCATTGCATCGAACCTAACTCATAGCAACGATGGCTGCTCATTCCTCAGGATATGGAAATAGTATGGGGATGCTCATCGGAGCCACCCGTTACGAAACATCGCCGGCGCTAAATTCCCTTTTAAGGACAAACGATCGGCGTGTGAATAGCAACGTTGAAGTGGGCTGTTCATCAAAACGCCAAAATTGAATAGTTCCCATCTTCGATGGAACTTTCTGCTCTGTCTTTTCACCCGTTGCCATCCGGTCCTCAGGGTCGCCGACGCCGGTTTGACCAACTTCCAGGTTAAAACCATACGATACAATATACTTTCATGTGCATCTTCAGTCCACCTCTTGTCTAGTTCCTACTACTTTCAACTAGATTGATCATGCATATTCCTTGTCTCCTCTCGCTCCCGCGCGCGATACGAGGAATTACTCTCTTAGTCATTCTACCAACCGAGTATGACCGTTATGAACCACGGTAGGTTTCCACACGCTATAAATTCATGTTTGCTTACATGCTTACGCTCGTAGACTCGCTGAGGAAATCCCAGAAATCAAGAATCCTACAAGTTCACCCACCAGCGACGTACGGATTCGTAGCTCATTAATCCCCTTCAGTAACCGCTCAACGACTGGAGCAGGGGGGACACAAGCGCTCAATGAGTGTCCCACTCACCCTGAAGGCTCAGTATACACGTACCGCGGGCAGCTCGTCTCCGACGGCCCAATCGGTATAACCCTCACTGAGATCGGAGATCAGATCATCGAGCAGTGTCATGCCCGCGATCTAAGGGACATTACAATTTTCCTCCGGTATAGCCGAGGCGTAGTGGAATATTACATCGCTGACCACGTGGCGCATACCGTTATTTGGGCAAATGGAAATCGTCCTGATTCGTTGGTCGGAGAAGAGGAGACTAAAGTGCAGAACACGCTTTCGGAAGAGTATTACGCTCATTTGGAAAGCTTTCCTGGCGTGAGGCCAGTTACGCGCGATGAAATCCAGGGGCTAATGAACGTGCTCGGTGGACTCGCGGCCGGTGGGAAATTTTAAATCAAATCTTAATACGCATGAAGGTTGAAGTGGCTGGTTCCAGATTCCAATACATCGGACGGGTCAACCTCACCGTTCTCAGGCCCGCAAATCGAGGAGTTTCTTCATATTCTTAGGTCATTCACCAGCGACCCTGACGAATTCCAAACGTTCACCGTTGGTAAGCGAATTTGGTACTAGCTCAGATATTACACTAATCTTGCTTAGCTCGATTGTGGAATATGATTTGGCATGCTAGGACGGTAAACAACTACGGAGCGCCCAATGCGTGCCTCGATCGTTTCATCGGGTTATCGGATAATCCTCCCCAATTCACGGGACGTAAAAAGGACGTCGCGAGGTGCACTTTCGGCATAGCATACAATCATCTACTTAGGTGCTCTCGCAGTTGGTCGGGGCGAGTCGCCTACGTCACCGAGTGGAACGAGTTTAAGCGGAAAAACGAACAGGAGTGGACCCAAGTTATGCAATTAGTAGGTCTGACGAACTCACTAGATGTTAAAGCACTTACGATTTACCTAGGGCTGCGCTTTGCTATTGTCAGCATTTTTCTACGCTCCACTGGATATACACTTACTGAACAGTCATGTAATAGGGCGTCTTTGCTTACCAGCCGCCAACAAACGCTCGGACTGCTTCGTCTCTTACCGACATCTCTGGGTGCTTTATCTGCCGCGAATGGGTACTATCTCACCGTTGAATCTCAAAATCTCGGTGATAAAGCAGCCGACGCAGTGCGTGCATTCTCGCCTACTTCCAGGGTGACCGACGCTCATCACTCGTTCTGCCTAGTCCAATTTCTTTCAGAAATGGGAGCTACCGGAATATGACATGCAGCGACTCGCGTTGCGCAACGCCACCCCACAAACTTTGCTAGCCTGGGCGTTTATCACGTTCGTCTTCGTCGCGACCATCGGCTGGGCCACTGAAGGGATCTGAAGTTGGACTGTCGTGTTTCAGGCAAGTGAACAGGAGGGGAACCGTGTGCGGAATTTGATAGACTTGGCCCTTGCATACAGCTCGGAAATACAAGAAAAATGAACTTTACAGAAACTGAAGGTGAGTATCTGGAAAATCCTAAGTTATGTCTGGCTGAAACTCTAAATTCACAGATATTTTGCATCCAACGTTGATATTATGTACAGACGACAGGCACACCTCCCCAAAGTCGATATAGTGTGGCGCCACATACGTCACCCTTATTTATTTCGGATCATTTCCTCCTTCTATCTACCTGGATATGCTTTTCTCTACTCGTACCACTGGGCATTTTGGCCGGGAAAAAACGGTTCTGGCCCACCAGCGGAGCCTGACATGGTTCGTAGACCGCTGCAACGCGATAGCGTTCCTCTGCCTACTATCTGTGCTCCTCGCTCGCTTCCTTGATACCCATCGACTGTCGGAATGCTTATTTATTTATATCATCGCCGGACGCCAACAGTTGAAATGTCACAAATCCTTTTACAGTCATTCTGGAGTGATCTTCTGTTGCAGGACCCCACTGTGGCAGAAGAGTGTACCAGTCTGCCTGGAATAGTGGTTTTGACTTAAAATTGTTGCTAGTTGTCTGAAATATGCTTTCATTCGTATCTTTGGCATATTCATGTTGTTGCCTTTATCTATTCGTCACCTAACTCAGTATGGTATCGGAATTTTCATGATCTCCATCGTACTATGAATATGATTGATATGTTCACATATGCCGAATTCGAACGGCTTCTTGGTTCGAGTGTAGACAGACTCATGTAAGAGGTGAGTTCTAGTTACCCATGAGGCCAGTTGAGTCACCCTTCTACGACTAATCCACACTTTCGGCCCACTTCACTTTCTATCGCCATACAAAAGCTCGCTATTCACACAGAACCGAGCGCTTCGACGTTCCAATCATCCCATTTTCTGCACCCCCCGCCCACCTTGAACTTCCCAACTTTCATACACGTATCCACATAGGGAACCGAAATATAGCCTAACGAGAGACGTTGAGAGCATATATACACTATATTAGGTTGGATACAAGGTATTTCGTTGGAATGCAGCGTTAGATACGAAGACAAAGGTCGCCGGGAACGAAACAGGCGCCTCCAAACCAGGTGATATTTTTCCTTCGAATTTGGTGTGAATTCTAGTAATGAGATGGTTGAGAAACAGGCGGTTATAACACTTGTGAGGAAATCCATGTTGACCAACCTCATTCCTATTTCAGTTGTTGTTGGCCTCTGCGGGCAACGCGAAGGGTAGACCGTACAGCGAGTTTTGGAGAGTGCTATTTGAAGAGCCTTGAAGCTCTTGGGCAACCGGTGGGTCAGCCCCCCCAGTGTGCGCTAGAAGTGCTGCGGGTGGCGCTCCGGTAACCTGTTCGACATGCGCAGGGATAATAGGTGCAAAAGTCCCCAGTGGTGGCAGACTATGGGGAGGGCTTAACGTAAATTTAGTAGCAGGAATCGGTACACGCGTTGGTTTTCCACCGCGCCTGGAGGGAAAGTAAGCATACTGGTGTGGGTCATTTACAGCACTTGGTGAACCGTGAATATCAGGTTGACTATGAGAGATCATATGGTTTGAGCAGGTTTAGACAGTGGGTGGATAAGAGGACGGGCCGCAAACAGGAGTGAAGATGGAAGGCTGATGGTGTTTTGTGGCGTGTTTATACTACCTCCCCCGCGGATACTGGCGCGAGGGTTGCTAACAGCCTTCGGACGAATGCTTGGCCGTTCTCCCGTCCACCTATAGCCCAACTCACCGGATCTTTCCTGGGAACTGCAGCCACCATCATTCGACGATTTTAATCTGGCTCGAACAGCCGCCGGAGCTACGCGATGCGGTAACAACCTGATCACAATTAAACTATCATTTGTCCAGGGTGATTAGACCCTTGGTACCTCGTGGTTCGAATGGTAATGTTTCCCAACCCTAGCAGCTCCTGCCTTCCATACTATCTCTCGACCCGGTGTTTACTGAGTTCAGTGATTTGTTTGTTAGTGAATCAAAGCTAGCAGCACAAGTAATGCGCATTGATGCTTTCAGACGAGTGCAGATAAGGACCGTACTGCATCGATTGGTTTATTTTCGAGTTTCTGAAACCCGACGATCGCGTATTACACGCTCAACGAAGATAATGCACCCGGAGGTTGAGGGGCAACACTGGGCTATTGTATCCCGCATGTGAGCGCGGATTATTCGATACTTCACTGAAACAATCGAAATACACAATTGGCGACCTGTGAGAAGTCGCCATCCTCGCATATCAAATCGTACTACACAATCGAACTCAGCTGGACCGGTTGACTGAACTATCACTAAAATCGCTTACCAGTCGTGGACTTCTGGAACTTCCTTGAACAACCTGGCGACGAGTATTCCCCAGCACTTGCAACTTAGCGCGCTTGACGAGGTTCGCCAGGGGAGTTCACCGAGTGCGCATACTTACCCTTGGAACGCATATTCCGGATGTGGTTCCCCCTTCCCCAGTAGGACAAATTCATTCCCAAAGACAATCGCAGTCGTCACGTGACCAATGATGTAATATTGCGCTGCTTGGATGAAAACCACCACTTCCCCCACGGCCGTGTTCAGCGAGTTTATCGGCAACCCTGAGGAGTATTCCCGACGTGACCGTCGGGGGCGAGCTGTCTGTGGCTCCCTAGGCCGTTGATGCGGAGTACGATGCACAGGTCTGATCAGCCAATCGGTCAGTTCGGATCACGGGTTAATCCTAGCGCCTTCCCCTCATGTGAAGCTTTGATGGGCAGAATCGGTCACTCGTGAATGGGCGATCTTGGTTACTGCGCGCTGTGTTGCTGCGGTTAGTACAAAAGGAATGGCACGCCGACAAAGCTTATCATTGGCCGGAGAATGCAAGGCAGGCTCGAGACCATGATCTTGATTTGACGATTACACGAGCATGGGACATTACGCTAATAGTAAGAAAGAGTGTCAGGGGAGTATTTGCTGCCCAGGGTGTGAGGATGGCTATATTGAAATCGTTGGGCGTCCGAGGTGAGGCGAAGTGCGACGGGACGAGGCCGGCCCAGAAGTTCAGTTTCGATATACAATTAGATCCATTGGGATCATTGATAGGCAACCTGCCAATAAAGCCACCTCCTGAGCGAGACGGCGCTTCATGCAATGTGCCCCCATAACCTTACTTGCCTGGGCGTTCATCAAATTCGTGTATGCCGCCACAGTTGGTGGGCCGTTGGGGATATTGAAGGCGGAGGCTCCATGTTTCAGGCAGGTAGGGTGAAGAGAGAACTTGTGCGGAGGCGGCGCGACCTAGTTCCAGCGGATAGCCCACTATTATGATATACGGACCCTAAATTCGCGCAGCGAAGGTTGGTAGCTTGACCATCGCAAGGAGTCCGATATCAATGTCCGTGTTCCGTTGCAGTTGGATTTGCGCGTAAACAGCATTACTGGCTAGATCGATTCATCTATACCGTACCGCGTGTTTGGGCTCCAAGGAAAAATACTACCAGCCTGTCCCCAGCGACCACATAGGGAGTACGCTCACTCAGATCGAACAGGTGCGGATTCCAGGACAACGTGTGTTACAACCTCACCGCTCTCAGGCCCACGTGTCGAGTGTTTTTATTGGATTTGCAAGTCATTTACGAGCGATCATGATGAGTTGCGGGCATTCACTATTGGCAAGTGAGTTTGGTAACAATCCGAAAACTATGCTAATTCTGCTCGTCTCGCTTGTGGAATATAATGTGATATGCTAGGGCCGTAAGTAACTACGAATCTCTCAATGCGTGTCGCAATCACTCTACCGCAATGAGCCTCGTTAATACGCCTCTTATATACTTTCTACCGCGGTTCGTTTAGTTTCATCCGCTATGTGAGTCTTGGAACTCGCCGGTCGATTTAGCTGGGTGTATGAGTGTATGAAAATTAGAGTAACTGTGTGAGTATGACTCGTTCGGCTCGAGCGTAAGCTGGATGATGTAACAGGGGGTACCAACCTATGCGATGGCTGCAATTAGTCGCGAGGTGAGTTATTCAAGAACCATAAATATAAGCGGGGATCTAATGATTTCTTCTTTACAATCCAGCAGAATCGCTTCTCATCCTATGATATATCATAGGATGAGAAGCGATTCTGATATTTATATAAATATCTTCACCAAATATCTTGCCAAGACTAGCTCTCCCATCAAAAGTTCAGGGTACGTATATACAGGAAAAAAGAGCACTAATTATTGCATGACTCGGTGTCATACTTTACAAACACAGCCTAAACAAGCAATAGCAGCAACGTGGACGAATGAGTGAGAGAGTTGAACAGGATGTACTATGCGCACAGGAAAGCGAAATTAATGTTACTAAGAGACGACAACGAGACAGGCCTACGAAACAGAGTTACGTTATAGAACCTATGTTAAGTCCGGGGCGTTCTGTTCAGATTCAGAGTTCAAGATGCGGTCAAAAGTCACCCGGGATGAACAGTGCGTCTTCAAGCCGGGTGAGATTAGCGCATGTGATCCCACCTGTTTCAGCAAATGGTATTATAGTATCACGGCAGGAGGGTATATTAAATCGAGTATTACAGCGGCAGGTGCCCCCGAGTTTTTGCTCATTCCGTGGCATTATCAGCATTGGCAAGGCTCGTCCGTTGAGGGGCCGACCGGCGTACCGCTTCACCGCCCGTCCAGCTCGCTCTTTGCGTCTGCCGTGGGTATTACAGCCCTGCCGTGGGCTGATGATACGAATAGGTGATCACTGAAGATCTATTGCGCTCGGTACGAGCGAATGCTAATCAATAGTATGCATGTATGCAATACCATGAGCGCTTCCTTTGCGCTCGCTGTATTATCATTACCACCGTGGCAAATGCGAACTAACAATATTGGTAATTACATTCAATGTTATACCGCTAGAAACTGCTGTATTTACATACGTTACAATAGATAAAGACCTTTGAGTTAGTTGTATTATCTTGTGCGCTGGAGACAGCGATAATCGATCTGGCAGCAAACGGTGCTTAGTGATACCTCGGTCGTCGCCTATGGGTCTACGGCCGCCGTCAGATAGGACCTGCTCGCTGTACTATCCTTACCAGGCGGTGAATAATACTTTGACTACCACTTTCATCAAGCGTGTCGAAACCTATGTATTCATTATAGTAGTTACATTCAAGAATATGAATCCTAACACGGTGCTCGCGGTATTACCATTGCCAGCACAGCGAAAGATACTATTATATTTGAACAAACAAGATATTGATACCGTTTACGGAGCATATAGAGAGCGATTATCGAGAATCATGCTGTGCTCACGGTATTATCAACACTGAGGCGGCATATAATATCCCACTTCAGAACGCCATCAGACCTAATTAAATACATGCATTCGGTGTTGTATATACAGGATGTAAATCTCGATTGGCACGAATCAGCCGTACTATCATTGCTAGGGTGGCAAATGATGTATCTTGCGTATCGCAGTGAATGATAATTCAGCCGGACTGAAGCGGTGCCCAGCAGCACCTCGGTGGCCGCTCATGGATGTGAGTTCATCGCAAGACATGGCGCGCTTACTATATTATCCTTGCCGAAAACTTGATAATAGCGTAACCGAGAATTTTATCAACCGTCGCTGAACATGTATAACCAATATTGCATTACTATAGAAGCAAATTACGACATCGAGTTCGCGGTATTATCATTGCCAGCTTTGCAGGCGAGAACTTTTTCCCTGTATACCTCCGGACGTTATCAATACTTTCAGCAACGCTCGTGTACGCTCGGGACTGCGGATTGTATTGTATTCGCAGTACTATCAACGCCAGGACGGCAGGTGATAATCCACTCAAGAAAGCCATTGTATGTACGAAATGCAACTATCGATTGGTAGAATGCTCGTTGTATTACCATTGCCCGTGTAGCAGATGATAAGATAAGTACGAGTGACAGGGATACTTTCGGCAGCCATTATTATCGGAAGTAAGGCGGCAGACGATAATATGGCTGTGAAGCCTATCATGTACAGACTAGTCATCGTGGATACAAAACCTAAATGACGATTGGTAACGACTTCACGGTAGCATCGCTGCCAGCGTAGTGGATGATAATAGCTCAACTCAACAAAAGATAGTGGTCAGGGGCGTACTCATAGTTTCATCGCAGCCAAGTCGGCATTCCATAAATCACTCATGAGAGCCGGAATACAGGGATTCGTTATATTACGTATGAAAAGACGGATATCAATGGTGGGGTCACGCTATTCTCACCAGTAGCACAACAAACGATAACGAGATTATAAGCCTTACCGAACAGTATTGCTTTTCCCGCGGCACCGTCCTTGTACCACAAAAACGAGAATATCTGAGCGATGTATTGTAGGTCTGCTCGAATTATTACTGGTGTATGCGTTGCCGCCATGATGATAATGCGCGTGTGTTGTTATCGTTCCACTCCACTAGCGCGTCCCCTACATTGTAGAGATGAGAATACTTGATTGAAATATTCTCACTTGCACGGTAACTACCCCTACGCCACGTATTTTATTCTACACCACTATGCAGCTAGTACTACTTCAATGTTACATTGAGCACCTGCTGAATACGGCTCCTATAGGCCGTACCGCTAGAATGATAATACGGACACCGTATTATCCCTTCAATGGCAGCGTTGGGCCTCGCCGAGTAAACGATAATAGTAGCACAATATTACCGCATACGCGGCAAGGCCTAACGCTGCTAGTGAGGCGATAATACGATGTCCGCATATTCACTGAGCCAACAGTTGGGCTACCGGAGTAGAAGTCTCGCGTCGCATCGCGCGACCGGGTAAACGATAGTAGTACACTATTACCGCATACGCAGCAAGGCCTAACGCTGCTGGTCTGGTGATAATGTGGACCCAGTATTATCGCTTCAATAGCAGTGTTAGGCCCTGCTGCGTAGAAGATAATAGTAGCACACTATTATCGTTTACCTAGCAAGGCCCAACGTTGCTGGTGAGGCGATAATACTGGTTCACATTATCACCAGACCAGTAGCGTGAGGGCTTGCTGCGTATGCGATAATAGTGTACAGCTATTATCATTTACCCAGCAAGGCTTAACGCCACCAGCGAGGCGATACTACTGTATCCACGTTATCGCCAGCAGTGTTAGGCCTCGCTGTGTATTTTGTGTACCTTAATTACTTGAATCGCCTCCTATAACCTGTATCGTTTGAATGATAATACAGACACAGTATTATCACTTCACTACCAGCAATAGGCCCTCGTTGCGTGTGCGATAATAGTGTACCACTATTATCGCTTACACGGCAGCGAGTCCTTCTACTCTAATTGCCCGACTGTTGACTTGCACACTCACGCGCTAACTTCGGTTTATCTGCTGCGTGTCGTCTCCAACTAATATCTTCTCATCAGCAACATGAAGGACCACCGCATATATGATAATAATACGTACCTAATATCTTCTCATCGGCAGCACTAAGAACCACCGCATATATGATAATAGCATTTCGCTATTAGCATCTACGGAGTTGTAGCCGTTCCTTTGATAATCTTAAAGTTGCGCCGTGCGAACCCCCGTTTCTACGCGCTGGAATGTGCCCAACTATCATTTCAAGTGCATATTGATAATACGCCCAAATAATTATCTTCTCGCCGGCATGCTTAATCTGCTGCTTTTTCACTGTCTTCCAAAATCACAAATTTCGAGCACGTGAACCGATGAAAACTTTTGTATATCGCAGCCCGACTACATCTTGTAAAAAGTCTAACTATTTCCCTGCACGCTTGCCCCCCGCGCTCACTGATCTCGCGCCTCCACGCTTCGCAGCCGCGCCCTTCGCACTCGTACCTTTTGCGCTTGCGGCTCGTGTTTCAGGTTGCGCGCCGGACCTTGTTCTCGAGGTTGGTGGCTGGACGCTGGCCGAATTAATGCGGCTCGAGACTCGTCTGGTTCCCGATTCCACTTCGTTGCGGCTCCGTCTGCTCGATCGCTTCTCTCTTGCCTCGGTCGCCGACTGATCTGCTGGGGTGAGAGAGGGAGGATGGCACGCCTCTGATGTAAGCGCGGGCTCAGGGCCAACAGAAGCGGCAGGGCCAGGGCCATTGGCGACACCAGAGGCGGGCCCAGGAGTGGCAGCACGAGAAACTGCAGAGAGGAGCGATGTAGCTGCGAGAACAGGGGAAAGAGCGGCTGGCAATGCGTGGGACGCCTCTGGTGTAGGCGCGGGCTCAGGATCAACAGAAGCAGCAGAGACGACGATATTTGGAGCAGGCCCAGGAGTGGCAGCACGAGAAGCCGTGGGAAGGGACGGTATAGCTGCCAGAACAGGGGAAGGGGCGGCTGGGAGTGCGTGGGACGCCTCTGGTGTAGGCGCAGGCTCAGGGCCAACAGAAGCGGCAGGGACAGGACCATTGGCGACATTAGAGGCAGGCCCAGGAGTGGCAGCACGAGAACCCGCAGGAAGGGACAATGTTCCTGAGAGAGCAAGGGAAGGGGCGGCTGGCAGTGCGACCGCCGGGGCAGCGGGGACGGGAGCAGTTACAGAGGCGAATGGAGCAATGGGAGGAACGGTGGTTTCACGCGTGTCGGCGGCGGCCGTGGACAAGGTAGCATCACGTGTATCCCCCGCGTTGTTCACTATATTATGTACTTAGAATTTGATATAAACTATCAATATAAAACTACGTACTATTGTCGTCACCGGCGATGGTCCAATTAACAGGAGTTGGCCCGCGTTCAAGCACCAACTTTGCGGTTTTCAGGGTATCTAGACCGAGAATTAAGAAAAATCTCGATAGTGCGAACTGATAGTTGGTTACTTACCTCGTAGTCCATTTGGCTCCTCACTTAAACTTGGACAGCCAAAGCGGTACTCCATTCCTGACGCGTTGCACCGCTTTTCGAAAGGGGCACTAGGACAACACTTCACCCAAAGAACCTTGCGTCTCGACTGAAGTTCAGACACAAGCGCCGACGATTCGTCAGCCCAGTCCGTCAAGCCCTGCCCAACTCGGACCAACTTATTCAGGTCGGTTAGAGTCTCGCCATTTGCCCAGGCACCCTCAAGCGTATTGTGCCAATTCGTTGCCAGCGTGTGAAACGCGATAAGTTCTTTGAACGACCATCGAAGCTCGACGAGCAACGATTTGGACTTGATAACCTGCTTGGTAAGATCAAGAGGCGTTGGTGCAGGGTTGAGGAAGACGCCATGCTCGATTATGCGTTGAGCCGTGAGGGCGAGTTGAGTGCCTTCTCGAAACGCGAGCATAAGCTTCGACGCGTGATCGAAGACGATTGGCGCGGCAGTCTCAGCACGCTTCCACGCCGCCCTGTGGAGGAGGATTGCCTGGTAGAGAGGCTGAGCGTGCGTGGGAAAATCTTGAGAATGAGCTAGGGCATTGTCGACGAGTATGGAGGGTGTCCGAGGGTTATCCTTCAGGTACGAGTGAAATCCGTTTAGCACCTGAACGCACGCGGCGTGTTTGGCGGCGAGCGCCTTGAGGATGTCGTAGGGCGTAGTGATTGACACAGGTGAGACGGGTGGGAGCTCGGGGAACTTCCCGAATACCCCGCTCTCAGGAGTCCAAGCGCCGGAAGAAATACCTGCGCCAGCTGTTAGTGATCGGACCGAAAAAAAATCGGAATCAGACTCACTCGCGTGCCCGGTTATGTTGAATGCCACTTGTTGACTAAGCCTATCCAATTCGACCGAATCGTCGCCGATATTCGAGTTCCCACGATCGTAACCCCAGTCCTGCATTTCCTCATCACTCCCGTCGTCTTGTGAAGTCCTGTCCAGCGCCTCAAAGTCGATTTCGTCGCCTTCGTCTTGCGACTCGTCATCGGGTGCTGGTTCTTCATCCCTAAGAGCCACATCTGCTCGACGCTTGCTCTTCAACCCGGATCCTCCGCGAGTCCTTTTCTTGCCCTTCGCTAGCTGATTTGAAGGGACTGGTTCGGGTACTAGGTCGCGTACATCGGCCGTGGCCGGGTCCTGGCCATGAGCTGACTTGTCCTCGGGATTGGACCAGGTTAGGCCTTTGCGGCGCTCGTCCGACGTCTTGCGAAGGATCGCCGTGCTGGCCCTGATCGACAGGGTCCAGCTGTCGATCCACTGGACGAGGCGGGGCCACTCATTGATCGGGAGGCGGGTGAGATCGTAGCCGACTGGGGGGTCCTCAGGGGGAGTGAAGTCGCGGCGGACAGCTGAGAAGTTAAAGAGGAGCTGGACCAGGGCGCGCGCGACGCGGACAACCCCAGAATCGCCGCCATAGAGGGTACCACTCGGTTGGTGTACAAGGACCGTCTTGACATGATCTTGCCATTCCTCAAAGTACGCGACAGTTCCTTCGGGCGGTGCTAGGTGCGGGGGCTGGTAATATGATGGAGCCAGCCACATACCGTCGGGCAGGGCTTTCGATTGGGGAGAGGGGGGGATGATTTTGGGAGGGGGTTTAGTTGACGCGTAAACGCCCTTCGAGTCCTATCGCGGTATTAAAACAGTTTAGTCAGTATAAAGTAAATGCACGTGAAGATAGATAAAATGACTTACACAAGCAGGAATACAATATTGGTGCTCGTTGACGGCATCCAGAAGCCCGGCAATCTGATTTGCCTGGGTTTCTGGGAGTAGCCGTGCGAGCGCGACCAGTCCCTCGAGCTCTGTAGCAGAAAAAACACGGTCGGGGATATTCGGACTGGCGACCGGTAAACCAAGCCAGCTCGCGGGAGGTGCGCAGACAGCGTTCGCGTAGGCAAGCCCGGTAGATAGAAAGTCGGCATAGTCAAGGGCCGCCTGGTCGTACTCCATACCACCAACTCGGTGGCACTTAGTGATCGTGTCCGTGAACCGCAGCATCCAAAAATGTTTCCCGCCAGTTGTGACTAACTCTCGCGACGACTCTTCGCTCTCGGTCTGGTGGATGGGGGTGGCCCCAGCGTAAACAAGCGCAAATTGGAAACGCTTCCGAGAGGCGGTTTCACCGGTCTGGCACTTCATGAGAAAATTGAGCCACTCAATGGTGACGGGCTTCGAGAAGGTACTTGGATCGCCGAATACTGTTTCAAGGCCTTTATAGAGGCGCTCGGGGTCGAAGAAACGGGGCATGTCCTGTGCGATCTCGGACCAAGGCATTCGTCCAACGCCTCCCTGAAAACCTACCCGAAAATTTTAGTACAATGGTGTATTTTACAAAGAGAAGCTATACTTACGGTATCTGCCCTTCAGCATCTGACGCGCCAGACCTTGCAACAGGTCCAACGACAATCCAATATAATATGGAAGGGTTGGACACCCGTCCTTCGCCCAATTCGGGTACACGATAGGGGCGGGAACGCCACCTTCGATAGTCTTGCCTATAGAAAGACCCAATTAGCTTCTCATCCGTCGCGCGCAACATAATTTGTATTTACCTGCCGTTGAACTAACCCAGTCTTGAAGCGAACCCATTGCGTTTGCCAACGCCGGCGACTTTCCGAACCCGCGAAGGCCCTCAGAGACCTTTCTGAATGAGCACGTACATTAGAATTAAATAAACATATAATAGATAGCGATATGTAACTCACCGATCGATCTTGTAGTTCCCGTCTTGCTTTTCGTACAATATCATCGAGCATACCTTAATGTTTGCGACCGCTTCCGCCTCCTTCGACAAATCTTCAAGAGCCTTCTTGAAGTTCGCAAGATATCTAATAAGCCACAGACCGGTTATAACGAAATAGAATTTTGTTAGACAATGGGAGAAACTTACTCGGCGCGTTGATTTGGGTCGGCGAGACTCGCAAGGGCGTTGCTAGTCTCGAGTGCCGCCTTAGCCTTCTCTGTCCACATTTTCTGCTCGTCCATCGAGAGTTGCTTGAACGCTGCGCTCACGGCCGCTCGTTTTTGGCCAAGATTCGGCTCCCCGCCGTTGTCCAACTTCCATCCCTCGATTGCCTCTTGGACGAGCTCGGGGTTTTCGCGGCGCCAGGTGTCGTGCCCGTAAGCCTTCTTCTTTAGAGCAGTAGGACCGGGAGGTTGTCGGCCTTTGGAGCCGCGGATGGAGCTGCAGTTAACGTAGGCGTAGAGGAGCTAAACAATCAGGATGTTTAGCGCCGACACGTGATTATGTAACGTAAATCACAACTCACCGTCCCAATAGGGGTTCTGTCGAAGTACCATATCTTGTCTTCTAAGGAGACATCGACTTCAGGCATATGAGCTGCCCACCAAGGACCGCAAAACGTTTCGCGGAGCCAGCCTTTGGCGCCGTTCCGGTTCCCACGCTGCTTCTTCCTCTCGAGGAAAGAAGGGCCAATATGTTGATTCCCCCAGCGTATACCCTCATCGGAGAGAGTACCCGGCAGCGTCAAGATCGGAGAATCGGGACTCGGACGATGAGGTGGTGGTAAGGGCCGACTAACTTTTGCCTTGGGCGCCGGCTGTGTCTTTCGACCTGCTGGTGAGGATGCCCTTGGCATGATTACGCGCAAAGTACGAATATCAGAGGGAAAGTGGGGCGATACAGAGGTCGAAGATAATGTACGGGGGTGAGAGATAATGTACGGGGGTGGAAGAGCATGTACGTTACGATTGTTTATTTTCAACATGCCGAGCACATTGTTTGGTTACGCTTTTGAAACTTGAGGCAACTCCGCCCAGGTCAACCCACGCCCAAACTTCAGGACGGCAAAGTAAACAATAGTCCCAGGAGTGCGGGCGAAGTGATAAGAGGCCGAACAATTCCGAAAGCATGTGCTTGGGCAGCTCTATCTTGGTCGCGCGTTCGTTCGTCGTGATAGCGATTCAGATGGTCAGTTTAAGTTATATGCGTGAATCCTATCCACATGTCGCCTCATCAAGGTAGCTATGCATACAATAATGCTTAGGATCTGTGTTAAGTGAGTGTTAATAGGTGTCTTTCTGTTACAGAACAGATCGACCCCAGTTAAGCCGTTCAACAGGTAGGCCACTCGATCTGGTTTTGGTCCTACAACTCGAGTACCATACGAAGGTTCTGAATATCGCAACCTTTCTTCGCACGAAGGGCTAGTTTATTAGATAGAATTAGTGAACATAGTACGAATCAATGAAATACATGAACTTTATCTCATATTAGTTACCCAGCTCGATGAAACAATGAGAGCTGCGCCCCTTCTTCTTCTCTTGCGCGGCTCACACAATAACATTCCCTGCTAACTTCATGTAGATATACCTTTAGCGAATCACTCCAACTGCGATTCGCGCGTAGGCTGGTAGCTACGATCTCTCAAACATGCGTGAACGATCGCGTTCATCTTCTCTGCAGAAGCGGTGGTGATATGCGAGAGTGGCGCCCTATGATGGTCTTGCTCGTATTGGCTGAGTCGCTTTTTGCTATTCTAACAGCACAAACTCTTCAAGAATGTCACTACGAAGTATTCCCAGTCCAACGCTATTTTGTTTCTACGCGCCGCAATACAAAGAGCTCTAGAACCAACATGGAAATGCGCCATATATGCGCCATGTTATGACGCGAAACGCGATGTATGACCGCAATTATCGGGTCTCCCCACAATGATTGAACCGCATATGTATCCGCACGATGATTCCACGCGGGTGGTAACTGATTAACCGTTCCTTATTCGTTATGAGACAATTTCCGACCCTTCCCGGTGGAATAGGCGTAGACTCATCACTTGCTCAACTTATATGCGTCATCCGTAGTGTTTAGTTACCTCTCCCTTGCATCTTCTCCTGTTGTCCAGTAAGCAAGTGCGCATACTATTGCATTGTTCGCAAGAATCGACCGTTATCTTTCATGAAGCATAAATGATGACGCGATCATATGCAACGGGCTGAGTTTTAAACTCGCGTAGTACTACAATAGTTTATCCGGTATTTGGGCTGGCGTTCTCGTACCTTAAGCTTCCTGGCTTTAATCGGCTCTTCCACATAGTGGGTTATGTTACGCGAGCACTGTGTTGTTGCCGTGATAACGATAATATCTGAAAATTTGCTGTGCGAGCGGTGAAATATCAATGAGAGCACGAATTCTAGTAAACAAACTACTCTCCCGCGTTATTCTTGCTTGTCGGAGGCTTTGATGGCATATCTACACCGAAAGCGAGGACATTCGTCGTTCCCGCCTGTGACTGTGGAGCTTGGGGGCGATAGTGACGACGAACAGCCACTGGAGGTTTCGAAGCGTCGCCGCGGGAGACCGAAGAATGCCCCTAAATCTATTGAGTTCAGTATTGCCCGCGCTCCCTCCCCCAATATCAGCGAGATCAGAAAAGCTCTGGGTGACAACACATACCTTGCGGAAGATCCTACGCGTTCAACCCCACCCCCCGCCGAGTCTTCAGCCTACGACCATGACGATCCTGCCCCCGACCACGTCGCTGAGCCAGGCGGATCAGGCAATAAGTCGAAATATGCGCCGACTAAGGTTTGTCTCATAATTCGTGTCTGTGCTATTTAATCGCTAATCAAATCTTACGCAGACGCCAAACGAGCTTCTCCAAGAGTGGCTTGATTATTTTCTACCCGACTATATAGACGCGTGGTACGAACGTGATGCTCCCCCAGCATCGGCTCACTGTAGTCACTGTACGCAAAAAACCGGCGAATTTTATCGTTGTACTTCATGCATCGGATTAGGTGTTATATGCTCCGTTTGCGCCGTCTCCCTTCATCGATACAACCCAACCCATCGCTTAAAATTCTGGGATGGGACTTCATGGGTCGACAAAACTTTGGCCGACCTCGATCTCATCATCTTTCTGGGGCACAATGGCCGCGCGTGCGACGCAAGCGATGGGTCATCAAAGCTTAACATTGGTGACATTAATGGGTTCACACATGCTCGGATTAGCTATTGCGCTTGTCTCAAGTCGCCGTCAAAGCCTGTCCAGCTGATTCATGCAGGCTTATTTCCCTGCTCCCACCGCCACCCCAAGTCCGCCTTCACCTTCGCGCTTTTGAAAATGCACAATGTCCTGATTACGCATGCTCGAACTTCGACTCATAAATATTATTCGGCGCTCGAACGATTTACAAGGCCGGGGTTCTGTACAGATGTTGATGATCGATACCGCGAGTTAATGTGGACTCATCGGCGGTTCCTCCACTTGCTTCAGCTACGCCGATCTGGCTCTCGGTTCCCACTACACCCGATTATTGACGTCCACCCAGGCGATCAGTCAGTTGACTGCGTAGCCTGCCCAAGGCCTGGCTTTAATTTTGAATGGGAAGAGGTCGAGGATGGTGAAAGGTGCGTGCATGGAACTAGTTGGATAAGTAGAAAATTGACGTTCTTAACAAGGGTGTGGTTTCGCATTTGGATAAGTTACGACGGCAACTTCCGTAGCGTACTGAAGAGCAAGCGCGTCGCAGCTGGCGACATTTGCTTGTCCGACAACTTAGCTTACTTCCCTGCTAAAGGGCCATACAAGGTCTGGACAGAGACCACCCCGCAGCCAAAGCGACAGGTAGGTATGGTAAGATTCTGAACGCACACCCTACTGAAATTATACATTGTGTAGGTCAAGCCTACTTGTGATCACCACAAGGCTGGTAACGACGTCTCTGTTCGGTGGGTGGGACAAGACGTGACCGGTGTCGGCCTTTTCAGCTGCACACGCCATACTTGCGCTCTCCCCAGAGGCATGGTTGATTTCTTTAAAGGCGAGAGGTGAGTGTTCGTTCTGCAATCAATCATTTTTATTATCCACTGCCTTAATATTGACTCCCTTGATCTATCTTGCCAAGGTTCATGTATTCGGACTATGCGCTCGGCTCCTTGCTGAGTCATCTCAACAAGCGCTGTGGCGGCTCGGCTCCCATCGGCATTACATACGACGTCTTATGCCATTGGATCGTCAACTTCGGCACACGGGCGGCAGAGACACTGCCACCGGCGATCACTGTTGACAAGGATCTCGATCTTGTTGGCGCCATCCCAAAGTGGCACCTTGTTGGACACGAACGACAGTGCTACGTGCGATGGTCCCTCGACCACCTCCCACACGTAGGTCGAATGGACGGGGAGGCTCCAGAGCGCTTCTGGTCTCACCTCAACCAGAGCTCTGGTAGCACATCTGAACAAAGTCCTGGCGTCCGTACCGACACTTTGAACAACATCATCCGCTTTTGGAACGAGGAGAAAATATTCAATATGCGTAAGTCTCTTACACGCGAGGGTTTCTTGAACTAACACTCTCTTTGTAGACGAATCTCTACCCGGCCAGTACGACCAGGCTAAGAGGGAGCTCGCGAAGCAAAAGAAGGAGCACGAGCGCTTGACAGGGAGCTTACCGCCCAGTCAGATTCAACAGTGGGAAACGGAGTCCATCGAACCAGTACAAGGGTTGAACAACAAATGGAGTAGCCCAGTTATGGATCCCGTTCTTGAAGGTAAGTAGCGTAACTTACAATGTAAGGTTTTATTGTCTAACTATTTTATTATCACATTGAACGTAGGCGGCTTCCACGAGACCGTGAAAGAAGGGCGCCTGAAAGAGTCTCCTACGGCGCGTGTTGCCGGGAGACGCCCTGGCGCAACGCGTTGGCTCTCTGACGGAATTGAGCTCGAACATTCAATGTGAGTAATTATTTTTATTTGTATCTCCTTCGCGTCTAAATTACATGACATATTACAGTAACAAATTCAACACCGAAGCCAAGGAGGCTGGTGGCTCCCCGACTCCTCAAAGGGCGAAAACGCTCAATACAAAGCGATTGGCGCTTAAGGCTGAAGTTGAAGCCCACCGCAAAAGGCAAGTCATTTTCATGCACGGGGCAGGGGAGGCAGACCAGCCCCGCATCTTCAATTACTACGAGGAGGATGCCGAGAACGAAGCGATCGACCTCGAAATGCCCTCGTCCTACACTCTGGCCACGATCGCGTCCGCGGGTCTCGAGTCTCTCGCCAATCTGGAGGTGGAGCTACGCCAGGCGATGTGCAAGGAGTCGCTTGAATCCGTCAAGCGACACCTGACCACCAAGAAAGTTACGCAGACGTTCAAAAAACATCACGCCAGAGGACAGCAGCTGATCACCCGAGCGAGGGCCGCGATAACCGAGCAAGACAAGAAGATATCAAAGGCGCAGTGGAAGTATATGAACTCGCGCGACGCACTGGTTCACCTTGGAGTCCCCGACTGCGATTCGAAGTTTCTAGAGCTTAAGGACGAGGATTTGGAACCTCTGAGCACCTACTTCGCCAAATACGCTGCATCGACAGGGCATGGCTATAGCACCGGCGTTTCCTGGATTTGGAAGAGCAGTGTGGCGCCCAATACAGGTGATTGGGAGATTAACGGTAAGTCTATCTCTCACTTAGATTCTTAATCATCGTCTGCTGACCACCTCACCTCCAGCGCTGAAAACCAAATGGTTTAGATCGCGAGAACGATACAAGCGCTGGGAAGAACATCTCTTCATTTTGAAGCGAGAGATGGTGATGACAATTCGTTCATTCCAGCGCTTCCAGGAGCTTTGGGAATGGAAATCGGCGAGCGCGAACATCAAACCGGGAATGCGATCATACGCGTGCGGCCGGGCCAAGTTCTACGCGGCACTTGCGAAGCAAATGCTTGGCGCGTGCCGTGAGCATTTATATGTGAGCCCCACAAATCTAAACGGCTCTTGAATACTGATCTTCATAATTTAGGATGAAACCGTCGAGTTCAAATGGTGCGCGAATTGGTTGAAGAAGAATGTAATAGGTACGTGAAATCTGGCTATTTTTACGCATTCCTGTACTCACGGAGACCTCAGTTGAAGGAACATCTGTAAATTTAGTCAAAAGATAAACACGTATATGCGCATTTACGCTACTCGAGTGCTCCAAGAAGGCTTACTTCGTTATTAGTAATTAGAAGTATTAGGTAATACACGCGTTTGTGCGCTTACACTGATATCCCTCCCTCCGTGCCTTACGTTTCTCTTGTACCACAGAACTCGCTGTGGAAGGTTGAATAATGGTAAGCTTGGGGGCAATTATCCCCCAAGAGAACAAGTTTGGTCTAGATATTAGGCACGACAACTAACGAGACGAGTAATCACTTATAGGACACGGGCGTACGCGATTTGTGTGACGGATTAGAAGAATTTCTTTTTGGCGAAGGCGGTTACGATACGGTGAGAACTCGTGCCTGCATTAGTAAAGATGCCTCATTAACTCTAATTGCTTGATGTATTCCAGTTTCTCGCCAACAATGAGAGAGACTTCGCACGCGCTCTCCTGCAAACCCACCTGACACAGTTACCCTCCCAAATCAGATGTGAAGTATGTGTATCGCCTAATAAAACATTTTCCAACGAGACTAACCAAGGAATAGAGCCCTTCAGAACCCGCCGAAGCAGTGGTTCCGCGTCCACAGCTTATGTTTTCAATCCCGTCAGTACCACATCTCAGTATCCCCATCCAACAATCAAGCTCCCCCGACTCACTGGTACCACAGTGTACCAATAAAACGGTGAGTGGTACGCTCCTGTTACATGTACTGGGGCGCTAATGTACACAATATTATGGGTGGGATAGAGAATCGTATTGAGATCAGGAGGTCGAGCCGTTGCGAAATCCTGCCCGCGAGATGAAACCGGAACTGTAAGCAAGAAAATGTTTCCATTCGCATGGGTGTTTAATCACGCATACTCCAAGTGTGGAACACCTAGGGGAGATATTATATATTGTGCTACTGCCCCCGAGCGAATGGCCCTCTTTAGTGATGAGCTATGCCAACCGTCGGGTACCCGTTCCCCCACATTTCCGCTCTCGCACGTCACATACGAAGCTCCCGCTTATCCGGAAACTCGGGCGAGCACGTCCAGGGGAGAGTCGTAGTCGAAAGGTTCAGGCCAGACTACCCTTACGGCTTTCAGCGTCCCCAAAAGGGAATAAAACTGCTATATGTATTAACCAGGCCACGAATAATATTAGTTGTTTCCCTCATGCTGGCTAGTCGCTGACGCTTAACATTTAAGCGCTCAGGTGTGAAAATTGTACGCAAACACTAGAAGATGAGATGCTGTGTAACTCGAGCGTGTCGGTGATCTGATAATACCACAGAAGCCTAACTCGTCCTTTTGATACGGCAGGCACGGCTGCGGAAACATGACTACATGCCGTAAGGTAATCATCTAGATAATCACACTCAGGCAGATGATAATAGCGTAGAGCTATTATCATATAGGCAGTACCCCGCGCAGTATCGAGAGGCGAATCTCACCCTTTTCCCCGTATCTTTGTGTGACTAGGAGTGACCAAAGTACAAGGTCCCCAATCGCATGGCTATGCCGTGCAAATGATAATAACGGTACACAATTATCATACATGCGGCAAGGCTTGATGCTACCGCTGGAACAATAATACCGTGTTGGTAGTATCATCGCAGCGGCATAGGATATACAATGATAATAGAGTACACCATTATCACATATGCGGCAGAACTCAATGCTACCGCTGCAATTATGATACCGTGTCCGTAGTATCATCTCAGCGGCATGGTATATACTAACCATATTCAATGGGTACCAGTGCCTAACCAAAGTACAAGCCTCAGATCGCATGGAAATGCTGTACAAATGGTAATCTCAGTACATAATTATCATACATGCGGCAAGGCTCAACGCTACCGCTGGAACAATAATACCGTGTTGGTAGTATCACCCAGCGGCATAGGATATACAATGATAATAGAGTACGCCATTATCATATATGCGGCAGAACTCGATGCTACCGCTGCAATTATGATACCGTGTCCGTAGTATCATCTCAGCGGCACCGCATATACTAACCATATTCAATGGGTACTAGTGCCTAACCAAAGTACAAGTACTAGATCATATGGAGATGCTGTACGAATGGTAATCGCAGTGCACAATTATCATACATGCGGCAAGGCTTGATGCTACCGCTGGAAAAATAATACCGTGTTGTTAGTATCATCCCAGCGGCATAGGGTATACAATGATAATTGCAGTACGCCATTATCACATATGCGGCAGGACTTGGTGCTAGCGCTGGAACAATAATACCGCATCGGTAGTATCATTTCGGCGGCATAGCATATACGAGCATTATTTAGTAGACTGCATTAACTACATAATTGCCCGACAGACTAACTTTGCTGCCCCACAAGTGAGAATACGCCGACTGGATATTCTCGCCTCCACAACCCTGCCTGCGCGAACGATAATAGTGATGTAGTAATATCGGACATGCGGCAGCTCTGCGTGCTGCCGTGCAAACGATAATAGCAGCATGGCATTTACATAACTGCGGCAGGACTTGGTGTTACCGGCGGAGCGATGATATCGCGTCCCCATCATCATTCTAGTAGCACAACATATATGGTGCGCTCCCGGTCTGTCTATTTCTCAATGCTAATGACTCGCGTGTATCATGAAGCTTTCAGCAGAGCTCTGATATTAAATGAATCCCAGTTGTAGTATCATTTGCCATACCGGCAATAAGTATACCGCGAGCCCGCTGGCCAACGTGTTATTCTTTTTGTATGTAAATTACGAATGGTTGTATTTCACAATTCTGGCAACCACCACGAGTTGGTTATCGTTTCCCGGCGCGGTGTCGATAATACCCTGTGTACAACACCATTTACAATAAGAGGTGTGGGTATCACTGTATTACCGTTTCCCTCAACGGCAAAGATATTACCGTGAGGTTGTTTTCAATCCCTGCATTTACGATCATGAATGGGTATGGTTGAGTGCGCTTGGAGCATATCCAATGGCTTGCTCGGCTATATTATTGTCTGTCGCCCCAGCGTTGATAATACCATGGGCACAGTATAAGTATCAGTTGTCATTTATGAGCGGTGGAAGCAATACATATCCTATGTAAATTGTCCGAATGCGATATTCCTTTCTGCCATGCTAGCAACGATAATACCGCGAGCACGGTATTGACATTCATTTGCTTTCATGTATGTACAATGATTGCGCGGATCTACTAGTCTTCTTAAGCGAGGTATCATCCGTTGCCGCGACATTGATAATACTGTGAGCGTGGTATAACTAGCAGTGATCAGCATTTACGAGCGTCGCAAACAACATTGGTATCACGTTATCCGAACACAATAGTATCCTTAGTTGTGCCGGCAACGATAATAACGTGAACCCGGTATCATTATTGATTAGTTTTCCTGTATGCAATGTTGAGACACCCTTAATGAGACCTATACTTGGATTATTATCAATAGCCCGGCAAGGATAATACAGCGAGCATATCATATTTAGTGACGATCCCGCATCCTACTCAACTAGCGAGGTATGACTAAGCATTGTTTCTGTCCAGATGGATTATCATCTCTTGCGACGTGGATGATAATACAACGAGCTCGACCACGATTGTCTATCGGAATCTGCGTAAATACAGTAGCTGTTAGTAGTACACTCTCGAATTCGATTATCAGTAACCCTAGTTCCCGTTTGCCGCAGCGGCAGTGATAGTACAGCGGGCGCGAGAGAACCGCTCACGCCATTGTATACATTCACGATATCGATTAGCATTCACCCACCCCGGAAGTATTGAATAGATAGTGAGAATTATAACTCCGCGGCACAGCTGTAATACGCGTGGCAGATGCAAAGAGCGAGCTGGACGGGCGGCGACGTCGTTGTAAGGTCCTCGTATACGA
>JANWGL010000764.1:42586-53933 GCA_025200755.1 Ceratobasidium sp. C01
TATTCGCAGTAAGAAACGAGAACAGGGGGTTTTCAGATAGGCCGGGACCTTTAAAGGAACCCGGCCAGATACATGTATAAACAATCAGTAATCATCAGATAAACACGAGCGCGCATACACGCGCTCGGATGGAGTAAGCGTAACCGTTACAGTCGTATACCGGTCGGTCCCTGCGGCGGGCGAGTCCTGCCAATGTTGATAATGCCACGGAATGAGCGAAAGCTCGGGGGCACCTGCCGCGGTAATACTCGATTTAATATACCCTTCTGCCACGATAATATAATGATTTTGCTGAAGTGACTCGTGATCCGATGGAACCACAGCAACAAGCTAGTATCAGTGTTGTAACATAGTTTCGCGTCGGCCAGCCACTTTCTTTTTTCGAACCTTCAATCGTCGTCGGGCTCAGCGGGGAGCACGAAAGGATGACCGTAATACGATCTTTGGAGTGGAATTTGTGATAGAATGTGAAGCGCTGGAGCAACCGGGACGGAAAGCGACAAGTCAATGCCTCCCACTGGCCCCGAAGGTGCGTTGGGTGGTACTACGACGGCCTGGCTACCATCCGCAGAGATAGGGGCTGCGAGAGGCTCCAGTGGAAACGGACTATATACATGATGTTTTGCGCATTTAGTGGGAGGAATTGGCGTGCTAGTCAGCGTGCTACTACGCTCTAAGGGGGACTGAGCGTACGGATTGTTGTTGTTCGCGACCATCGGTGAACCAAGAAGAACAAACCGGCTAGGGCAGGTGGACCAATACACGAGGGAATATGGGATTCAGGTTGGAATAGCGATCGAGTGAGTGTCAACATGTGAGAGCAGAAGAGGCTACAAACGAGAGTGCAACAAACCAACGGCTTATAACTGATTCTTGAGGTCCTCGCGGGTACTGGCGTGAGGTGAAACGAGGCCATGAGTGGAGTCAACCTACAAGAGCAAACACCTTTTTATGGACTGATTTGTCATTCTCTCACTCACTGATATCCCAACACACCGGATCCCTTCCAGAAACTGGAGCTCCAATGATTAGGCATCTATCAGTGCTTTTTGCTCAGCAAAAACCGTGGCCGGCGAGGCGTGTTCCAAGCGTCGACTTCACCGCAATCAGCAGGCTCAACCGTACGAGGTGATAAAACCCCTGTTACCGGAAGGAAGGACGGCTTTTCCAAACATAGCAGTCCCCATGTTATCTAGCTTTCATTCAAGTCAGCCTCAATTGAATTCTGTTTCCTTTTGCACCCACCGCATCACGTGCTTAGATAAGTTTCCCAGGTGAGCGTTTCGAGCTCGTCGGGATTGATCGTGAACGACTAGAAGATTTGGAGCTTGGTGGACCTGAGAGCAGTGAGATCAACCTTTCTGATGTCTCGGAGTCTGTATAAAAGAGTCAGTTTGGCCGCTGAATTCGTACACTAAAAGTTTCCCACTAGCGTCAAAACCGCCAAGGACATGAACCAGCTCCCAGATTTCAGCGCGCGTGGTCGGCTTCGCTGCAGGACCGCTCTCCGGGTGCGCATGCGGTAATAATATCCCACAACTCTACTCCGGGGCTTTATTTCATCTACCTTGGCGAAGGAATCCGACCAGTCCCCAGTCGACCCAAAGTCGAGTTTGTATCACGTGACCCGGAATATAACCTACCACAGCGTTGCGAGACAAGCGTAACGCCTTTGGTGCCGTGCAAACGGCACTTCCCGGGGATGCGACCAACGATCTCGTTGAGATGTCTTCCTTATTTGGTAGTCAGCCACGAGGCGTTCGCGCTTCCCACGGCCATGTGTGACCTTTCATGGGGAGCCTAGACAGGATGACGCAGTATGGGGCACAGGTCCGATGGGCCAATCAATCAATTCGAATCGTGAATTAGCCCTGCACTATGCTCTCATACCATGGTAGCTGCATTAGGCATCGCTTTCACCGCTGGAGTAACGATTGTTTTGTGCTGGGTCGGATACAGTGAGTGCAAAGATAAAAAGAACTCAATAAAGGCTAGTGTCGACAGGCAATGTAACTCACGGGGTACTGTGGCGGATGAGAAATATTTTGCCAGCTACAAGCACATAAAAAGTGCGCTATAATAAGGAGATGTGTTAGGAGACGTACTGGGTGGGCTCGTATTTTAAACCCGTGGGATGTTCGAACTACGGCGAAGATTAACGGAGGCAGCGGCCTCCCAGGGATTCAATCCTGCTCGTCAATTGGAATCCTTTGGATCATCTACGGGCAGGCATATTCCGTGAATTTACGAATAGGGGGTTTCAGGCCCGTTTGGCTTGCGGTCCCACAAACCTTACTGGTTTGGGCGTTCATCAGATTCGTTTACGTCGCCACAGGTAGTTGAGCCGTGGATACAATCTAAGGCTAAACAATAGTGCTTCAAACACATGGAAAGCAATTCTGTACAGGGGCTGATGTAACTTGACTCTTGCAAATAGTTCGTAAATACACGATGGCTAACTATAGCAAAATAAGGAACTATCCCCTGAGCTCTGTAGATTTGGGGGTGTAGCAAAGGAGGCCCACAAGCGTGGTTAAATGATGTACGTTATTCTTTCATGTTTCTTTTCATTCGCCTCAGGTTGACTCCTGTCTGAATGGTATATGGCATCCGTTACGGTCCCTCTCATGAGTCAAGGGAAGTAGGATAACAAAATACTCTAAAATGGTCAATGCTGAGGCAAGAATGTAACAGAAGAGCTACTATGTCCAACGGGCACCGTCTGGCTGGCTGGAAAGAGATCGATAAGGTGGAACGCTGAAGGTAGAACAATGCGTCGAGAGGACACGCAACTAGCCTGTACTTGTAAATACATCGAAATATTAGTCTATTTCAAACCGAATGTCCCCTGCGTCGATGTGGGAGGGAACAGGGGACCTGTCAAAAAAATCGCATCGCGTGGACCCTTGAGGGGACGGGGGACGACGCGAAGGTCGTAATGGTACAGTCGATGCAAGGCTTGCGCTCGTAGAACAGTACCAAGCAGATAGCACAAGGGATCGGTTATGTTCATCAATTAAGCTCATTAGGATGATCGATGGGCAACCCTTCCGATGGAGCCACCTCCTAAACGAGCTTGAGTTCTAGGCTTGTTATCTATACCCCATTACCACAAACTTCATTGGGCTCCAGGTTCATCGCGTTCGTCTACGCCGCTGCAAGCGGATCGGCCACCGAAGGAGTCTGCGATAAGCTACCACATTTTAGGTAAGTTAGGCGGAGAGTGAACTCGTGCAAAGCTCAATGGGGCTTGATTTTGATGGAACTCGCGGACTCACAAAGGTTAGCCTAAGCATAAAAACGCTTGGTGGCTCGATTAGTCCAAAGATGTATTTGCTGGTCAGTCTCGATCCTCGGCTCCTTATACTACACGCAAATTCAAAAGTATGCGCGGATGGCGAGCGGTTAATCCGGGAGGATCGCTCACATTCTCGTTTCATACATGTGCATATCTTGGTGCTCTAAAAGAGTCGCTTGCTCTGTGCAAATCCAATAAATTTGTGATTGGAAAGCATTATATTAATACTATTCCGGTCTTCGCGTCGCTTCAAGAATAGCGCTAAGCGCTTAGCTTGTCTAGTTGTGTTTGTTGTATGCCCCTCCTGTTGGACGCCGCCTAGAAGGGCAAAGTCACTCGTGCGTCAAATCAATGTCGAACATGTCCAAGAAAGCCCGCTTTTGCGTCCAAATGTTAAATTTTTGATTTGGATCAGTTTCCCGGTTAACAGCTAGGCGGGCGATAGACCAAAAAGATCCGCGTAACGCCGAGCTCCCCGGGGACGGGGACCGACGCGGAGGTCGGAAAAGTATAGTATGATTAAAGTAAATTTGTAAAACACACAAACACATATACACCTCGATTTCTTTGGGGCGCTGGGTAAGCCTTTCACTAAACACCAAGTCTTCAAACAACGAAGGAATTTAGCTAGATAACAGGCGAGTCATCAACCAAGATCTAACTAAGCAAGTAAGATGACTGACGGTTACCAACACCGACGCCGCATCCGGTCGAACATATGGGTCATGATCCCAGCAATTCAGCAAAAGCATCCACATACGCTCCAAAATCTCGGCAGACACGGGTAGCTCCTTCGGACGTTTCGGGGGCTTCCGTAAGTCGAGCGCACGATATATGCTCATGTCGTTACGAAACTCGGCATAAGGTACGTTACCCGTCAGGATTTCCTGTATAGTATGAGACGATTAAATATAGGGGCTCGATTCTAACACTCACTAGCATTGTCTGAGGTGTAGTTAGTATCGAGTTCAATGTTCGTGTGCCCGATGTACTTACCATTCCGAGCGCATATACGTCGGTTTGTTTATTCCTTGTAGCGGGTTTCCTGGGAGGTCTATCGTTGATCTCATCCTCTTCTTCGTCCTCACGCTCAATGAGCTCAGGTGCCTAACGAACATTTGTGAGTGATCAGTAAGTGGGTAGGATAGAATACTCACCATCCATCGCAGAGTCCCCCCACCATGTCTAGTCGTTGTTGAAAATCGCAGCGACGTCTCGGGCAGCATCGCATAATCGAAATCGTTAATCTTGAGGATGCCGTCTTCCGATACCAGCACGTTGGTCTAAGAACGAGTATTAGGTCTTATATCCCGGCTAGACGAGTGCTGAAAGACCAACAGCTTTCAGGTCGCCATGGACCTATAGTATCCACGTCAGTTTTGGGTTGTATGGTTCAGGGAAAATCACTCGCACCACCCCGAGGCCGTGAAGATATTCTACGCCGGAAGCGAGCTGGACACACTGCGAGATAGTAGTGAGTGAATTGGAGAAATTGGAGAGTCTGCGCTTACCAATGCATGGCGCTCCACATCAGGGTGGGATCCGAGGTACTTTAGAAGATTTCCCTCTCCCATCCACGGAGATATCATACCAAGACCACCTTGGAACGTGACAACGCCGAGGAGCTCTTGGATATTGACGTGATCGAGTCGAGACCAGCTGTACACCTCGCGTACAATACGCTAGCGGCAGTGAGATTCTGAGTTAGAAAGAGAATAAGGGCGGAGAAAGGTAGGATCTACCTTTATAGCTTTGTCGCCCTCTTCTCGGAGCATGTGCAGCCGAAGGGTCTTGAGTGCTACGACGGTACCATCTACCATCACCATGCGTCGTACATCGCCGAAACCCCCTGACGCGATCACTGGGGAGCGCTGGTTGACGTCGATGAACGAAGTGAGATCGATACATCCGTGCTTCACAAGAGACTCGAACATCTCATCGATAGACTGCGAAACGGTCGTGAAAATGACCTGGTAGAAGATAAATAAAGGTTATGCGCTTACCATAGAACTAGTCACGATGTCGAACAAGGGCTCGTTCTGTGGATTTATATGGATCAGCACAAACGAACAAGCGTGAGATTGAGGTTCGCACAGGTAGCTCGGTCGGGATATTGAGTGATATCGGGCTCTATGGGATACGGACGATTAAAGGCCAACGAAAATAGTAAGGAGATGATGTGCGTACTCCTTCACTCCCGTCGGGTGAGGGTGTGTTCTGTCAGGTTTTCATTAGCAGTCCCAACATACCTCACGTCTGATCGAAGCGTTTACCTCGGTGTTGATTACCAAATCAAATGCTGGCGGATTCTATCGTATTGAAACTGTTAAACAGATGCACTAAACTCAGCGGACGACGCTCTTACTGGGGTATAAGTCATTGCGTCAACTTGAGTCGCGCCTTCCGTCAATTCCCAGATACGCATGGTAGCATCGTCCGAGCCAGAGATGATGTGGATGCTGTCAGGTAAGAAGGCTACCGAGTATACCAGTCCAATGTGCCCCGTGAGCGGATCGCCTATAGGAGCACCAGTCTGCGTGTCCCATATGCGGACGGTCTTGTCCCACGAGCCCGACACAATACGGGTGTTGTCAGGCGACAAGGCCACCGACCAGACCGAGCTGGAATGTCCCCTTAGTGACTCACCTATGGGCGTTCCGGTGCGTACATCCCATAAGCAGATGGTATTATCGTTTGAACCGGAAACGATGATGGTGCTGTCGTGCGAGAGCGCTACTGAGAGGACATCGCCGGTATGCCCACTGAGAGGTTTGCCCAACGGAGCACCGGTGCGTGCATCCCACATGCGGATCTTCATGTCCCCAGATCCAGAGAAAATGTAGGTGCTATCGTGTGAGAACGTTACCGACCAGACAGTACCGGTATGTCCTCTCAGTGGCTCGCCTATGGGGGTCCCGGTGTGTGCATCCCAGATACGGATGGTAAAGTCCCTCGAGCCAGAGACGATATAGGCGCCGTTGGGTGAGAACGCCACTGAGTAGACCTTATCTGTGTGTCCCACAAGCGGTTCGCCGATGGGAGTGCCTGTACGTGCATCCCACACGCGGATCGTCTTTTCGTCCGAGCCAGAGACGATGCGACTGTCATCATGCGACCAAGCAACCGACCGGACTGTGCCATCGTGGCGCCCCATATATCCTATAATACGCCCTCGAGTATGCAAATCCCAGATGTGGAGGTAACGACTAGAACCAGAGACAACGCGTGTGCCATCGTGTGAGACTGCGATTGAGCCTACGAAGCCGCCCGTATGTAATATTGCCAAAGGAGTGGTCATCAAAAATTAGCGGAATTAAAATGGCGACTGAGGAGGGCTAAACATATAGTAAGGGCTTGAGTATCAGAGCCTCAGGAGAATCGGGATCGGGGCAAGGGCTTGGCGATTGGCCGGTCACGTGGCATGGCGGACAGCCACATCAAGGGTCACGTCTGGCTACGATGACATATCTTGGACGCCACCACGGCCCCCACATCACTTCCGCCCGTGCTCTAAGCCGCTCTACACGACGCAGCTCAAAAGGTTCTCCCACCAATATGAACGTCCCGGTATTTTTGTCCCGTATCGTGTCCGATTATCTATGTCCGTCAAAAACTTCCACGCTCACTTTGGGTCTGTCGCTTGTTCCTTCCAACGCGTCCCACCGCTCAACATCACCACTTTTCGGAACATCTAAGTACATGATAGCCCTTGTAGGCGTAGGATTTACGGCAGTTTAGACTGTCTTGGATCCATGGAGAGGGGCCTAGATATACCTTGAACGCATAGATGTATTCACTCGTGATATTTTCGTGGAACCTCGACGCTCCAAATATAATGACTCCATTTTCACCGGCAACACCCTTTGCATCTCCAATGTCGATGTTAACCAAGTGGCCTATCCCCTTCCTCCCATCGTTTATTCATCCTTTTCGGATCAATATCGTATTACTAGAATGTCTTGGACAAGAAGGCAATTAGATTGCCTCCTTCATAGGAATAGCGACGACTCGAAATACTCATTCGATGGTCCAATCGCTTCCCTCAGATTATTGTCACTTAGAGGCTTGCGCTAAGTCGATATTAGAATCCACTATCAGAAATCAAATCAGGATGCACCGTCTGGTAAGCCGCAAGCACCGCTGACAATGCGCTAAAGCCAGAAGAATGATTAAACGTGGTAACAGCCAACACCCAAAAACGATGCATATTTCAAACCCGCGGAACGTCTAAGTGAGAGCGAAGAGCAAAGAAACTAGGACGATGCTACGGTGATGCATTCTTGTTCATTAATTAGATTCGCTCGCAACACTGATGCCAGTCAGCAGTGAGTTCGGAACGGCCACCCTGTACCTAAGGTCGGTTGGGAGGAAGAGACGAAGCGGTGATATTATAATCTAAACTGACAGTACAGGTGTACAAATTTAGGCTACAAATGGACGCTTTAAAGCGAAACCTTAGCGATAATGCCTAGGCAGAGCTTGAACCCGAGAGTTTTTATGCCGGTGATGCAATCGGCAGGAAGGCTGAGGGAAGTAATGGTTAATCCTTGTGTCCCATGAAAGCCGAGTCCTATAGCTTACTTTTTGACAATCAGCACAATACTTCCGACCATGCAGCCGTCGAGGGTATTGAGCAAGAGCAGGAGGCACGTGTCGATCTGAACAAGTATGAAGAGAAGAGCCACGATGCCGAACTTGAGGCAAACGGAGAGACAAGCGTGAACGATGATCTAGAGGAAGTTGCGAAATAAGCCTTAATCCACATAATAGGTGGTAGGTGATCTTACCGTAAGGATGGCTACAATCTCGAGACAGATCTTAAGTTGAACCTTGGAGTCGACCTGCACCTTGACACCGACGGTGGCGATTGTCTCAGTGCAGGTGTTAAGATGGCCCATCACTGCCTTTAACTGCACGATCACATCGGCGGTTGTGGTTGCGGTACCTGTCCGAAGCGTTCAAAATCAGAGATCTACAGAACGCTTCAATGGCTGGACCTACCCATGGCATCCGCGCATGCCTGTACTCCGATCCTCAGCTTGCTAATCGGCACGAGTAGATCGTCACCGCTACCACTACGGACAGCGAGCTCGTGGCTATCTGGGGTCGTAGGACTAGGGAGCGCGCAGGTGAGGAAGCTCAGGGAGAGCACAAAGAGGAGGAAGCTAGCGAGGCGGGTGAATGCAAGCATGGCTAAGAAGGGGAGTGAAGAAGGCAAGAAATATGCGGAAGACTGAAAGGAGCTGAAACTGAAGAGATGATGGAGAAATTGAGGGCTCTCGCCTGGGCTTTTATACAGCTCACAGACGTCTGAAGAAAAAAAAACGGCATCGCCAAGCGCCTACCATAACGGAGCCAAGGCACTATTTGTCAACCCTCGAAACTCATGCTGTCTCTGTCCAGCTAAAGACACGCATATGATAATCGAACATCTAATTCATTAAGTTCATTAATCAGAGATCCGCTGAGTACCTTTTCCTCAACGGGTCAAGTCAGATCGGGATCCTGGAGTGGCGTGTCGATCGTCACGTGCGTTAATATCTCTTGCAAAAATGGCGACGTCAAACTGTCAAGTACCTGTCAGTCCTCCCCGAGGATTTGTACATAATTAGTCGAGACACTGTCGAAGGCTGTCGTACGAGAGAGTTACGGGGTCTACCAAGCGGAACGCATGACCAGTCGTTGGCGACGGGTGCTGACACCTCGGCCTCATTTTTTTCTCCCAATTTCCAACTGGTCTCGCATTCCGCGCCCTTTGGATTTTGGCCATTGACGCATACAGGGCGGCAAACGTCTCCCTGAAACGCGAACGGAAGGCCTACCCACTGGTCACCAGTGCGAGGATACGAGCACCATGAGGAGACAGATTTGCTAAACAAGATACAAATCTTAGTTTCAACAGATATCCCCGCAAACCAACTTCGTTTTTGGTCCGGTGCAAATAACATGGCAGATTGGGGCCGACCTATCTTCGTCTCTGAACTGGATGCTTTTCTGGACGAGTTCAGCCTTGGTATATGCGACATCCTGAGGATAAGGTATAAGCGTGCTCTTATCGGTGCAGTCTAAGTGACGGGTAAACGACTTGAAAATCTGCATCCCACATAAATGACTTCCAGGACTACCACAAAATTTGATTTATGTGCCGCCTCGTTGACGTGACGGGACAGCGGGGTGTTTTCGCGGCCAACTCCGATCACCGATCTGAAATGCCTTCTATGTGCAATTTTGTAGGCTGACAGATTAGATTGTGAGTAGCCCTTATGGATATTAGATGTGTTCAATTCGCAAATAGTAGATTTTTGCAAAGGCCTGGCAAGGATCTGGGCTACCCAACACAAGGGTCTGTTGGTTTAGGCATTTGTGGAGCACAATATCTTAGAAACAAAGAAGAAGAAACTAGTAACGTTCTACCGCATTGCGACTACGTGGGGCGGGGGGTGAATCTGTTGCAATAATATTCCCCGGGAGGCTTGCGCTAAGTCGGGAATGTAAGCCCACTATCACATCCCAACTCAGGATACGCCATCTGGTTAGCTGAAAACACAGCCGACAATGCGCTAAAGCGAGAAGGATTATCAAAGGTTATAACAGCAAACGGCAGCAAAACGACGCATATTTCAAACACGTAGAACGTGTAAGCGAAATCCAAGTACAACGAGACTAAAGAATGCTACGAAGATGGATCGTTGTTCATTGATTAGATTCGCTAGCATCATTGATGCGAGTAAGTAGTGCGTCTGACACGGTCACCCTGTACTTAGATTCGGTTCAGAGGAAGAGGAAGCGGTGATAAGTATTATAGTCAAAACTGAGAGTACAGGTTTACAAGGCTGGGCTACATGTATAATCGTCAGATGAGAATAGTAGAGATAATTTTAACGCAGATGTTGAGCCCGAGGGTTTTGAGGCCTGTGATGCAATCAACAGGAAGGCTGAGGGAAGCAACGGTTAGTCCCTGCGTTCCGAGAAAGCTGAGTCCAATTATTTACCCTTTGACAACCAACACATCCATCCCCTTGATGCACAGGCCAATGTTACGGAGCAAGAGCTGGAAGCACAAATCGAGCTGAACACAGATAGAGAGCATAACAGCGATGCTGACATTGACAGAAACTTTCAGGCAGATGCGGACGATGAGCTAGACGTAGTCACAAGTTAGTTTAGACACGTATAATAGGCTGCAAGTAATCATACCGAGATGATGGCCGCACACTGGGCAGCGATTTCAAGCTTGAGCTTCGCATCGATCTTCACGTCGACGCCCACGGCGAGGATATCCCGAGCGCAGGTGTCAATAAGGCGTACCATTGCCTTAAGCTGAATCTCCACGTTTTCGGGGGTCGGGGCGCCATCTGTTCGTGCCGTTTAAAATCAGAAATCTACAGAAGCACGCGACAGTCGAACTCACCGATGGCATCCGCACATGCACCTACATCAGCCTTGAGTTTGGCACAAATCGCGACCAACGAGGCACCGGGATCACCACGGACAGCTAGATCATGGCCGTTAGGTGTTGAAGGACTGGGTAGTGCGCAAGTGAGGAAGCTCAGAGAGAGAACGAAGAGGAGGAAGCTAGCGAGGCGCGTGAATGCAAGCATGGCTGAGAAGGGGAGTGAAGAAGGCAAGAAATATGCGGAAGACTGAAAGTAGCTGGAACTGAAGAGACGATGGAGAGACTGAGGGCTCTCGCCTGGGCTTTTATAGAGCTCACCAACGCCTGAAGAAAAAACCAAAGGCATCGCCAAGCGCCTACCATAACGGAGTCAAGCTCCATTTGTCAACTCTCGAAACTCATCCCGGATCTGTCCAGCTAAAGACACGCATGTGATGATCGAACATTGAATTCATTCAGGTCATTAATCAGAGATCCGCTGAGTACGTTATCCTGAACGAGCTTAGTGAGATCGGTATCCTGAAGTGGCGTGTCGATCGTCACGTGCTTTGATATCCCTTGAAAAAACGGCGACGTCAATCTGTCGGTAAACTGTCAATTTCATTTGACGTGTTAGTTACAGAGAGTCGAGACAGCGTCAAATGCTGTTGTGC
>JANWGL010000767.1:0-11725 GCA_025200755.1 Ceratobasidium sp. C01
GCGGGGACGGCGACGGTGGGCGTGGAGACGGTGAGCGGGTTTCAGGAACCTCCTCTTCCTCCATTTGGGCAAGACCCTCGGCCTCCTCTTGCGCCGCGATCTCCTGTGCTCGCTGCTGTAAGCTCTCTTGGCGAGCCGTTTCGATTAGTTGCGCATCGAGCTCGTCGACGTCCATCGCGTTGGCCTCCGGATCCGGGGTGTCTGCGCGCATTTCCGACATGTGTACGTCCTCGCCTTCGGCCTGCACCGGATCCGTCAGATGGGCGCCCGAGTAATCACTTTTAACCGAGAATTGTTAGTTAGACTTGAGACGTGAGGTGCGCGCGTAAGTTTACGTACGCGACGAAATCCCGCCACTCTGTCCGCAACCGCTCTAATCTCCTTGGAGCGACGCTGTGCAGCTCCCTGAGGCCAGCAAGTTGCGCTTCGTATTTTTCTCGCATGGCCGCTATGCCTAAGTCGCCGTTTTGGTGCGTTCCATTGGACCATTCCTCGATATCAAACTGCCACTAATTAAATACGAATTAATAAAGCTGAGTTTGGTAGTAGAAGCAAACGACTTACAATTGCTAGCACGAACGCGACAACGGTTGGGGGCATTGCCACAAAATAATCCGGATACATCATCCCAACTGAGCCCGGCCCATCGAATAAAGCGCGGGCGATGCAATGACCGAGTTCGGCATTTTCGTAGTGGCCTTCGCGCGGGAGAAAGTTCTGTCAAAATGGACGGAAGCGTTAGAATATGCAAACGGAAGAATTAATAAACGCGCGAGACTCACTGTGCAGTGGAAGTTGTTGGGGTAAAGGAGGTTAAACCTCTGTAGGTTCTCCTGAATAATAGCTTGATTTTTTTTAGTTTTCTTGAACCCCGCGAAGTCCTCAACGAAGGGGCGCAGCCGCTCCTTAACCTTGCCGCGCAGCGTCGCAAGATTATCCACCATCTAATTGGTATAATTAGTTCTGTATCACGCGATAGAATAAATCCACTTACAATCATGAATATCTCGACCGGCGGGCGTTCGTATGGCCTCGTCGGTAGCTCCATTTGCCACGTCGCGTAATAGACCGCCTCCGCCCATAAAAGAAATGTCGCGCGCGTCTGGTACACGCCCTGCACGAGTGCGTACGCGAACAGATGAATCTTTGCCAACGTGAGCAGCATCCGCTCGATACCCGACACATCGCGTGCGAGCGGCTTTTTTTTACGACCAGAGGGACGACGGGACGACGAAGATGAGGACTAAATGTTAGTACGTATAAAGAACTTATGCTGAAGACTTTAGGGACTTACCGGCCATTTATTTTTAGCCAATGCCTCAGCCAGCACCAGCTCTTCTTCTTCGTCCGGGAGGTACTCGTGGAGGGGGCGAGACGCGGGAGCCTTGCGGCTCGATTTAAGCTCGCTCTGACGCGCCACGCTCTGCGAAAGCGAAGTGGCCTCTCCGCGCGCGACAGCCTCGTTGAAACGAATCATGTCATTGCGGGCTGCGCTGACAGGGTCGAGCCGGCGGGTCCCTCGCGTAGGTGCCTCTGGGGGGCCACCGGTCGCGCCTGGCGGTAGACGGCGCTGAGGTTCTTCGGTGGGGGGTGCGGTGGCCTTGGCGAACAACTGACGGACCCGTTTGGCGCCACCCAAGACTTCCTCTGCCTCGGCTAGGGCCTTGGCCGAGACCGCTCGCGTGCGTTCCCGCCGGATTAGCTCAGCCTGGGTCAGCCTCGGGGAGTTTGGACTCGAGGTCGTCTCAGGGTCACTGGCGGGCTCGGCTAGGGTCGCATCGGCTAGGGTCGCATCGGCTTGGGTGTCGGCCAGGGTGGCCTCGGCTTGGGTGGCTGGGGGCGGGGGGGAAACGTCGGCGCGCGCGGAAGAATAGTGGGTTTCCGGAGAAGACAAATGGGTACGGGCTCTGTTGTATGTACGACGCGGAGCTGTGCGTGGCGCGGGTGGCCCAGCGCTAGCTTCCTGGGGCGGCACGCGACGGGCATCGGAGGGCGTTCCGACTTGCGTCTCCGGGAGCTCCTCGGTATCCCCGCGCGTAAGATCGATGATATCCTCGTCCTGGGCCGGGTCCGGGGCGTCCGACTGAGCGATCTCCGGCTGAGCGGCCTGAGTACTTTCGGCGGCCCGAGCTTCACGATCGGCGTGATTGAAATAGCGCCGGAGTGCCTTTTGACGGAGGCGAGAATGGACGGGGCCACGCGCAGACTGGAATACAGTGGGGATCGGGGGAACGGGGCTGTCGGGAGTGACTGTTCGGCCGTACTGGGACAAGACACCCTGCCCCAGGAGAGACTTCAATGTTTCTGGGGCAAGGTCGGTAGTCGGCGTGCTCCCGCGCAAGGGGTGTGTACTCTCTGGCAAGGAAGACGCAGGGCTGGGTGGAGGGACAGGGATGGGGCGCCGTTTGCGCGATGCACTAGGATACGGGCCAAGGATCTCTTCGGCCGCGATGCTGTCGGGGCTCCTACCGCCCTCGGCGCGTTCGCCCTGCGTCGCGGGCTCGGCCGTCGTGTCATCGTCTGGGGACTGCGAGCCGGATAGTCGTTCGTTCGAGGCGCTCGGCCCTTGCTCCGTCCCGCGAGAGTCGGTGGGTCGCGAGCCGGGGAATGTGCGGTGCCACCCTCCACCTACTTGAAGCAGAGGGCGTCCAGGCTGCGTGTTGATCTATATAAGTTATATTAGTAAAACTGAATAATAATCGAAAGGAAATTAACTTACCGAAGGCGGCTGTCGCGGAGGTCCCACTTTAGTCGCTTGTTGGATCTCGGCGACTCGGATTTTCGCGAAAAGCTTGTGTGTGCCGCAGCCGCGGCCATCGATGCCGAACTCCTCCTGCGCGTACTGGTGGAGGCCTTGTTCGCCGAGTGCTTGGAAGACGTAGGTGGCATCTACCAATACGTTAGTAAGCGAATATATATGCGTGTATGCATACGTACTGATCTCTGGCTGGGTGGGCTCCTCGCGCTCTTGGTCGGTGGAGCCGGGCGTGGGCGATCGAGAGATGTTCCGGACGGTCCTGGTCCGTCCGCGCCTGTGACGCTCGGGCAAAGGTTCTGTGCGTTGCGTGGTCCTTTGTCGCTTGGCGGGTTTGCTGCCTGGGGCTCGCTTGGGCGTTGGTCGTTTGGGGGGGTTGCTGCTAGGAGTCGGCGTGGGCGTTGGTCGTTGGGAGGTGTCACCGCGCGAGCGGGAGCGCGAGGTGTTACCCCGCGAGCGGGAGCGCAAGGTGTTACCCCGCGAGCGGGAGCGCAAGGTGTTACCCCGCGAGCGGGAGCGCGAGGTTTGCGACTCCTGCTCGTGGGCGCGCCGTGCGGAGTTGATTTTGCGAGTGCGGTTGCCTTTCTTTCGAATTTCTTCTTGTCGGTTGTACTGATTGGCTGCAGCGATGTAATTAGTACAAGTACTACGTAGAGGTAAAATTAAAGGTACTTACTCCAGTTGTCACCGCGCACGGTCGAGCGGCGCTGACGAGACCCTGACCTGAATTCGGCCGACACCCCGCCCTCTTCTGGGGAGTCATACAGGGCATGTTCTGGTACGACGCCCTATACGACACAGGTTGTCAGTTAATCGACCATAAACACGCGAGGTAACACTCACCGACGGTGTAGTTGGCTCGGGGGTGGTAGGGCGAGCGTCAGGGCCGGACTGGGTGTCAGAAAGGCGCGCGTCGACAAGATCTCGAGCAGTCTGCGTCATGAAACGATAACGACTCAAGAAAGTGCGAAGTCAAAGGGGAATGGGAAGTAGATGGAGAAATACGAGGTCGAGATAGATGTGTAAAATTGATGACGAAGCGCGAAGTCAATGGGGAAATGCGAAGTCAACGGAGAGTATGAAGTCGATGGGGGATGGGCAGTGAGTAGGCGAAATACTACGGTTTAAATAGACAGAAAATGGGCTTACCAAAGCAGAGGGGGCCTTGCATGCTCAAGTCGACAAGTCGACCAAGTGCCCACCGTCGCGAGTGCTGTGGAGTCCGCAAGTCCGCGTGTGGTATGTTTGTCGCCATTTACTAAGGAGCCCAAATTAAGAGAAAGCACACACCGAAAAGGAATAAAACGAAACACTCACCAGAAATTTGGATGACCTAGCCCGAAAAGTGAACGCGTTGTGGACCGATGACGATGGGCTGCGCATACCAGTAAGCTCCAGATACAGGGCGGAACCAATGGCGAGCTCGAATAGATCGTTTTTGAATGCCCACGCCAAGCCAAATAATACCTGTAAAAAAAAGGAAATCGAAAGAAGAGGCGCGATCGCGAAAACATCAATTGCACTCACAAATAAGGATGGATTGTGCTCGCAAAAGAAGATAAATAACGCTCAAAAGCGTTCTAATCAACACACGGGGCCAAATAAAGCTGACAAAAGAGTGCAAGCCCAACTTCGCTAAATCGCGCTCGCACAACAGGATAGTAGTACGTGCAAAAGAGGAAAGATCGCATGTGAAATCAAGGATTCATTTCGGACGAAAGCATCCAAATCCATACACAGAACTAAACAAATAAAGGCGAAAAGGAAAAGTGAAAAGCGTGATCAACGATGAATCGCGCTCCCGAAACGGGATGAATCGCGCTCCCGAAATGGGATGAATGGCGCTCGCGAGATAGGATGAATCACGCGTAGAGTAGGATAAATCGCGGTCGAAAGTATCTAATGCTATAGAGAAAAGAAAAGAAAAGAACAGAACAGACACGAGTAAGCACGAATGTTGCTCGCAAGGACGAAAAATGGTGCTCGCAAACGAGTGTGGAGCGCGTGCGCGAAGGAAGCCGCACACTGTGCCAAACAAACTCGATCAAAAGCGAAATGAAGCAGAACAACTAGATAAACAATAAATCGGGCTCACAGATGAGGAAAGGTGGCGCTCGCAAAAGAGAATCGGGTACAGACGCAAAATCCGAAAGATCGGGTGCGCGATTCGAGGGTGGATGCCGCACGAAAGCGCCCAAATCCGTACACGGGGCCCAATAAAGACGGAACGAGAAGGGAAAAGCGCGATAGACGATGAATCGCGCGCGCGTAAAATAATATGAATCGCGCGCGCAAAATAGGAGAGTTAGGCTCAAGAGTATGCGAATCTGCACGCGAAGCTAAACAAAGGTATTTAGGGAAAATGAAGGGGAAGAAGGGGACGCAAACAAGCATGAATTGCACTTGCAAAATACGATGGATCGTATTTTCAAGGTCGAGGGTAGGTCGCGTCTGAGTCCACATAGAGCCAAATAGAACTTAAAAACGAAATGAAGGAAAAAAAACGCGGTGTGCAATGAATCGCGCTCACGAAAGAAGATGATCGCGCGCGCGAAAGAGAGTCGATCGTACGCGAAAGCGTCCGGATGCACACAGAGTCAAAGATCCATAAAAAAAACGCGAAAAGAAAAAGCGCAGCGGACAATCAATCACGTTCGTAAAAGAGAAAGAGCTGTGCTCGCAAAAAAGGATAGAACGCACTTGAGATAATCCGAATCCGCACAAGAGACCAAATAGGACCGAAAAGGAAATGAAAAGGAATGACGGAATTAATGATGCACGATGATGAGTGCTCGTGAAAATCGAGTAGATCACGCCCGCGAAGGAGTCGATGCCGATGGTCGGGAGATCAAAATTGCGGTAAAAAGGGTTCGGGCCAAACAATGATCAGTCAGCAATGCTGACTACGGACGTGTCAGGTGGGGCTCAAAGGTTATAGGCGCATATATGCTACTAGATTTTAATGATGACAAGTAAATTGAGCAACTGTAGGGCACTTGTGGTGTCTCAAATAGGAAAATGAATGAGACTCCAAAAAGTGGCAAGCCAAAGAAAATTGAGACGCAAAAGGTACAAGGAGGATTTGAGACCCAAGGTACTGAGTTAGACGTAGAGGCATGGATTGAATCCTGGGCGAGCAAGTTACAAGATGGCTAGAGGAACGACACAAGGTCGTGTGGGCCCACGTGAATTGAGCTCTGGGACTGGGGCTGAGCTACCGAACAAAGCCATGGGCAGAGACAAACAAATCGAAAATTAGGCATAGGTTGGTCCAATCGGGTGGTCGAACTAGAGGACCCAAACAAAGAACAAGTGTGAGGACACTTTGTGAACGACTGCGGAGTGGGGGCCAGGTGAAAGTCCAAAAGCCCACCTGCGTCAACCCGAACAGAAGAGCAAGGATGACGTATTGAGTACCACTTTAGGAAGGTCCCGAATAAAAGCCGAGGGCGTTGGATACGGGGAACGTGTAACAACGAGCGCCACTTTGCGAAAAACCGTGGAGCACAAGAACACCGAGGGAAGCTGGAGGGCTGTGGCATGCTCCTAAATATCAAGCTGCCCAAACATACGTGCATGACAAGTAAAGCAAGTGGTGGATCGGCCGAATTAGTCGCGCTTTGTCAAAAATGGAAAAGGGTGGCCGAGTCGCGTTCGAAGACCAAAAAAACAAGAATGGCAGGGAGAGAAATCTGCTCGCAAAGAGCTGAGGTTACGAACTTGTACTCTAACAATCTATTTGGACTTACCCGTGAGGGCAACATCATTGCATTTTCGTCCCGCAACGCGACACAACTTTCTCGCTCGTGGCGAATATGGGACGCTACAGCATTTCGACGCAACCGAGGCGCGGAGCCACTGCGCTCACGTCTTCTTTGTCTGCGGCATCATCGTTTAGTAGCTTCACCTCGTTTGAATCGTCTACTCGTACCTCGTCTACCCAGGTCCTATGCTTCTACTGCTCTAAGCCGCTAGCCGACGACTCCGCGCGGCGGCAGCACATTACAAGAACGCCGGAATGTACCGCAGCACAACGCGCCGCACTCCAGCGGGCGACGGAAAAGCAAAACGCGGATGCGACAGACCGGGCGGCGCCTACTAGCAAACGACGCAGAGTAACAATCGAGGAAGTGCCGGATGCGAACTCCAGTCCTGCGACACCTGGGCATCCAACGCCCTCCGCCCCTCCGCCTTCCGTCCCTCCGCCCTCCGGCCCAACTCCCAACCCGCCAGCCTCAGCATCAGGCGAGGCGTCAGGGCCTGTCCGACCAGGCCCAGAGTCATCGCGGCCAACTCACGGCCTGCCCGCCGACCCCAGCAGTACGGCGCGTCGCCGGGTACGACGTCAAGGTGGCCTATACTTCGAGGATTACCCAAATCCCCTAACCGGCGCCCCTATATCGGACGAGCTCGCGGACGAGCTTGACATAAATGAGTATATGGCTACTTGTGGTCGAATGGAGGAACTGGAGAACTTCGAAGTGGCGGAGTTGTTGATGACGTCAGGCTTGTCCAATACGGCGAAAGATCGACATTTGAAGAGTAGATTGGTTAGTAATTGACTTCGTGACGAAATGGAACAATACTTACATATAGCTTATTCAGTACAAAGACCAAACACCATGGACCAACTGCGATGCGATGCTCGCAGACGTCGATAAGCTCAGACACGGCCCGGAATTTGAGATAGTTGAAGTCGATGTATTCGACGGACGCAAAGAGCGACCGCAGTACATGGTGACGCGCAATATTACACAAGTCATCCGAGATATGGTCGCGAACCCGGCGTTCAAGGATCACATAGACTACGCCCCGGTGCGAATGTGGTCGTCAGCGTCAAAGAAAGTGCGCGCGTACGGGGAAGCGAATACCGGCGACTGGTGGTGGAACGAGCAAGTAAGTAACATTTGACGCGCATGACAACCGTCATGAACTCACCGGCTCGGCAGGAGAAATTGGAGAGGGCGGGCAAGCCGAACGCAACGATCGCGTCGTTGATCATCGCATCTGACCCGACGACATTGTCGATTATGTGTGGTGGCCAAATGGCCTACCCGGTTTACGCGACGTTAGCGAACATCGACAAACAAACACGCCGGGAACACAGCAAGCGTGCCATAGTCCTTTTGGGTTACTTACCCATGGACTCGTTCCGGGACATCGAGAACGACGAGGAGCGCCGGCGTCTAAAATCCGAGCTGATCCACCGATCGATGGAGCGAATGTTTGCGCCGTTGCGCGAAGCGTCGGAGAAGGGAGTCGACATGTGGTGCTCGGACGGGCGCTTGCGTCGTGTCTATCCTCGCATCGCCGCGTACACCGCCGACTGGCCCGAACAGAACCTACAGTCCTGCACGTCAGAGGGGAGCTGCCCGATTTGCAAGGCGACATACGCGGGGCGGGGCGACATCGACGAAGAGTGGGAGTTGCGTGATCGAGAGCAGACTCTGGGCGTCCTGCGCGCGTACTTCTTATATCGGAGTGCTACCGAACTTAAACAACTCAATCTGAAACCCGTATGGCTGTGGTGGGGCGACATACCGAATGTAAACCTGGCCACCTGTTTCACGCCGGACCTTCTACACCAAATCTACCAAGGCGTCTTTAAGACCCATCTCGTTCGCTGGTTAAAATATTTGGTCGGTCCGGATGTCGTGGACGAGCGGATCGCGGCGATGCCGATGGCGGAAGGGATGCGGCACTTCTCTAATGGAATTTCGGGTTTCAGTCAGTGGACGGGGCGCGAGAGCAAACAACTTATGGCTCAGATCGTACCTGCTGTCGTCGGCGACTTGACCCCGGAAATCGCCCGGTTGGTACTGGCGTTAATGAATTTCATGTTTCGAGCCCACGCGTCGACCTTGACCGAGACGGACCTTGACGAGTTGGATCACGACCTGAAAACGTTTCATGCGTCGAAAGAGCTCCTCGTCATCCACGGGGTCTACGGATCGAACGCGCGGTTTGATAAAATACCTAAACTCCATATGTTACGACACTACGTGCATACGATACGACAGTTGGGGACGCCGGACGGGTACAACACGGAGACGCCAGAACATCTGCATATCGAATTCGCGAAGGAGCCATGGCGCGCATCGAACAAAAGGAAACCTATGCCGCAGATGATCAAGTATATCCAACGGCAAGAAGCTATTCGTATTCACCGTGCTTACATGGATCAATACTTGGGCCTCGACATCGATAACCACGACGACGAGGAGGCAGGAATGGGGCGGGTCGAAGTCGGAGGGCCGAGGGACGGCGACGGGTGCGAAGATAAGGGAGCTGCCGGTCATGCGACGGTCGACGCGGGCCGTGTTCAGCCCGAAGGAGTTATCGCAGAGGGTGATGTGTCGAGATGGATTCCGGAACCAACGATCTATCCGAATCCTCGCCGGCGTATGGCCAAACACCCAACCAAACGCAACGTTCTACTTCAGGACGTTATTACCAAGTACGGCGCTTCGAACATCATCCCGGATATAATCGACTTTCTTTGTCGTCGGCACAAAGCTAAGTCACATGATCTACTCCTTGGCGAGCGTAATCGCGTCCACGTCTGGCACAAAATCTACCTTAAACACGAACCCCTTGCATTTGCCCCCTTCGAACCTCTCCGCCGAGACGTCGTGCGTGCGAGTCCGCCGGCGCTGGACGCCCGAGGCCGGATTCGCCAACCAGGCGTATGGGATATAGCCCTCTACCTCGAACGTCCTAATCGGTTGCGTAAGTTTCTTTTTTCTCTTCTTTTTCTTTTTACGATTTCCCTCCAAACGCTGACCCAACGCTGAAATAGGCTCCGGCGGAGCTCGCGACGAAAAACATGGCATTGAACGTACGCTTACATTTTCCCGGGTTTCCTTTCGTCCATACTGAACCACCACCTCCCATTGGTACGTAGGCTATCGCGCCGGTCGCGTTCGCGCTATCTTCACTCTTCCCGAACACCTCAAATATAGATGCTCCGAGCCGTTGGCTTACGTGGAGGTTTTCACGCCTTTCGACGCGCCCGTTGCTCCGTCCAGCCGTATGTACGCGACCAAACCGGCTTTTGACTCGCGCAATCGGCGGCGTACTCTCGTTATACCTATCTCCAACATTTTTCTAGCTTGTCATCTAGCCCCGAAGTTCGACTTGCTCGACCCAGAGCTCGACCTTACGCTCCGCCCCGACCTCTTGGCTATCGGCAAAGACTTCTGGGTCAACCATTTTTATAATCATTACTTCTATCAACTTGTCGAGCACTGGCGACATCGGCACCCTAGGAGGCGAGACCGGCTTTTACGGTATATTCGATGGGGCCCCGACGAACTACGCCATTATCAACCAAGTCCGTCGCGTCATACTCGTTCTCCCTCCGCAGATGACCCTTCCGGCGATTAATTCTTCCTATGACGATTTCCCCCTCTTGTTTCTGGCCGCCCCTACGCTGGCGTGGCTACTACCGTGTTTTGTGCGCGCGTGGTTTCTTGGTTTCTTGGTTTCTTGGACGCTTTCAGCGCTTTCCCTTTGGCTTTCCGTTTTCTCTCCCTTGTCGTGTGGCTTTGCGCTTCTACTGCCGCACCCTGCGTGCGCGCGGTTTCTTGGACGCTCCTATCTTGTTGTTCGCCGGCTCTTGTCCCCTCGCGCGCTCCGTTTCAACCCCGTTTCAACCTGATTTTCTCTTCTCTCGCGTGTCCGCGATTTGAATATTTTCTCTCCCGCGCCCTCTTTCTTTTTCTTCTCAAATTTTGAGTTGGTTTATACACGTACTCACAATCGGCATTGAATTGAAGCATTGAACTTGTTCCTACCTGTTCGAGTTTTTTTTCCCTCGCGCGTGTCAAACTCGGGGCCGTGGGCCTACCCTACGCCCGCGTCGCGTACGAATCGGTGCGTATATGCGTCGCATCTAATACTTACTCGATTTGGTATCCAGGCTACTCCACAAGGGGGACCGGACGGGCCGATCCAAGTCTCGTGAGCACGCGGTAGCACCACCGGCGTACTACTGAGTGCTACTCGGCCCGATATAGGTGCTACCTAGGACCCTACTGGTGCTACCCGGTGCTACTCGGCACCCCATGGTGCTACCGGTGCTACTCTAGCGTCCGCAGAACGCCAGCGTGCTACTGCGCGCGATCTAGCATCGTCGATTTTACTTGAGCAATGGACACCAACGATATTCTTGATCCCGGTCGGTATGCTGATGAGAGAATAGCCAAGATGTCGCTGGTAATCTTAGCTATCTCAATCGCAATTAGTCGGTCAGTTCATGTGCCATTCTGCGTTTATAGTTCCTGACTTGCCCCAACGTCAAGCGTTCTTCTACTGCTTCAATATATCCAAGGTGGGCGTGTTTTTTTCTAAGTGTCAACTTGCTCACGCCTATATCTCTAAAGTGCTATTCTATGCGTATCGAATGGCAAAGCCGGGAAAGAACAGAAAAGTCCCGTGGTTGAAGCTTTGCTTGATTCCGTTCGGACTTTTGATCTCCACACCACTTTTCTTTGTGGCCTCTGGTTGAAGTCATTATCCTGAATTTTGGGGTGAAATGGACTGATTTCCAGGTTTCAGGTAGATTTAGCCTGCTGTTGAATCTTCTTCATGAGGTTAAAATTCAGCCAAATACATATTGATCACTTTTCACTCAATTTTTGACTGACTCAAAGCCTGATTTTAAGGGCTTTATAGGCTTGAAGCTGACTGAATTTACTAGTATCCCTTTGAGGGGATATTGGACTGAACTTCAGTCAGCTTGAAGTCTGGTTGTAAGGACAAATTAGACTGAAATCTGACTGAATTTTCAAGTATCCCTTTGAGGGGATATTGGACTGAATTTCAGGCAGCTCAACATCTGGTTTTAAGGACATATCAGAGTGAAATCTGACTGAATTTCCAAGTATCCCTTTGAGTGGGTAATGGACTGAACTTCAGGCAGCTCAACATCTGGTTTTAAGGACAAATTAGACTGAAATCTGACTGAAT
>JANWGL010000771.1:0-23749 GCA_025200755.1 Ceratobasidium sp. C01
CTGTAGAAATCCTTTTATGTATATACAAAGAGAGTTCTGGAACCGTATGGAATGAAATGGAACGTACCAGAACACCGTAGAAGGTACAGGAAAGTAATCGAGTCAGTATATGCGCCATACATGCGCATACATACCCTCCTATGACTCGGCAGTTTTGGGGGTATAAATAGGGGTGCGTTTTCGCCCCTAGCTCCCTATCCATTCTCACTCTACTCTTCAGTCTTTACTCTCTCGATTCTATACATTATTGCTGTTTTCAAAATGTCTTGCCGGGTAGGGTTTTTGATCGCTTCCGGGTGGCGGGAGCCGGGAATCAACTTGGGAAGAAAAACGGATGGTAGAGTAGCTACGTTAGATGACAGATACTGTGATATATATATTCGAGATGCCCCAATTTCTGCGCACATTTTGGTGCGCCTTTGTCCCCGAAATACGAACTTTTGAAAAAGCACTCCCCCAACACAACACCGCGTTTTCCGTCGCGCAAAGCGTCGCTGTGGGCGAGATATAAATGGAATACTTTCAAGATTGTACCTAAGTGCCCAAAATAACTAAAAGTCCCAATTATGAAGACTGTTTTGAGGGGACGGCCGAGTGGCCCAAACCCCTCGCTCTCAAGTTGGCCAAATCACCTCACGAATCTTGCTGGGACTTTTTAAACTCACTTAGATATGTATATCGAATATCTATACTCTCTTATCTCACTTGCAGCGACGCTTTGCACGACGGAAAACGCGGTGTTGTGTTGGGGGAGTGCTTTTTCAAAAGTTCGTATTTTGGGGACAAAGGCGCACCAAAATGTGCGCAGAAATTGGGGCATCTCGAATATATATATCACAGTATCTATCATTTAACGTAGCTACTCTACCATCCGTTTTTCTTCCCAAGTTGATTCCCGGCTCCCGCCACCCGGAAGCGATCAAAAACCCTACCCGGCAAGACATTTTGAAAACAGCAATAATATATCTATTTCTTTGTACTCTACAATTGTGTGATTTCTATACTGACATCAAGCGTAGTTGGGACCAGAATCTAGGTTATATTCATTGAATTTGGGGTGTTAATAGCCACCATGCACGTGAAAGCAGAACGTGAGCCCTGCTGCACTCTTGAAAGTTGAATCGTGTCGCTCATTTGATAGTTACACTCCCCTTCTATATGTAGGACTGCACGTTAAATTTGAATTTACTCACTGAGCCTAACTCGTCGTTGACTAATAAAGAATGCTTTGAGGTATGCGGGACGCCGAATCTCTGCGAGGGCTTAAATATTGGCGCAACCTCCGACTAAGGCCACTCTCAGGACGATTGTAGCACATACTCCCGGTGGGTATTTACTATGATCTTGATGCCCATCCCTGTAACTTCAGCAACGAGGTCGTTTTATTCAATTGAGACCCTCCTTTCAACAGATTCGCAAAGCGCAAAGAATTAAACAAAAGATAGAGCGCTGCCACTTCTACCGAGACCTGCAGGAGCCTTGAAAATACGGTGGTTTCACAAGAAACTTAGTCAATGCGAGTATAGAACTGTAGCTGAGCGACGAACGAGGTTTTTGGGGCACACGTTGTCGGAACTTCCATATGGATGCGTCATATAACTGCCTTACCTTTGCACATACGAGTCCCAGGAACGCCCTTCGCTCCCACAGCTGAGCGCTCTCATCCATGTCGTGTATTAAATCTAGATACCAAAAAGGCAGAGGCTATCAGAGCTTGTAGTAAGCGCATGTACGCAGGTCAAGCAGGAAAGTGAAGAACATAGTAGGAAACTTCGGCCATCATCAGAATGACGTAATGCTGCCGATGATGTCACCTACGGCGTGCCCAGCGCGTTGCGTGAAACGAGATACACAAACGCAACGCCCCCTCAGCTGATTGGCATAGAAGCGAGTGAGTTTAGCCATGATCCGCATCCTCGATGGCGCTAGCGAAGGCTGTATGAGCGTTCGCCGCTCGATGTTCCGCGCACCACCACATCCTTCGATCTTAGCATGATTTTCCCCATGTCCAAGTCAACAATAAACGAGGTTACAACACCGGTATTTGCGCAGTGGAATTCTAGTTCGGGTCCGATCAAATGAGCTAGTATATGCATGGCCATTTACATCTTCTGGGTTGAAGCATGGGATCCATGCTTGGGGTGGCACACCCGGGCAGATTATCCTGATTCCGGTGTCGTCTTCCCACAGCGCTCGGGTGCATTCGAACCATGAAACTGATCATAAGTAACGACCACCCGCCGAACTTGCTATTCAAATGTGAGCCATTGCCTAAGCACGCCCAAACTCCCGTCAAGTCCAGTAGGAAATGCGTCGATAAGATGATTTGTGTGGGTAGTAACGGGTTAACTAGGAAAGGACGAAATTACGGATAAAATGCCGAGCACTGAGATGCCGGCTTTATCATCAAAAGGAAGTCGCCTAGCTAGCTATTGATGCAATGAGTCCGCCGTTCACAAGTCCCGATGACGCGGGGGTTGCGACCCGACTAGACGTTTTCCATCCGTGCATCGACAGGTTGTTCCGCATTCTAATACTTGTTTGGAATTATTAGTCGCTCTAAGATGCTAAGTATCATTTGAACGCCAATATATTACATTAAAAATTCGCTGAATGACAGAACTGAGATATAAGCTGACGACCTACACTGATATACATGAGATAAGGCAGGAACATTGACTCTTAAATTACTAACCCACTTCGATGATTTCCGGCGCAACGAATCGAAGTATCGCACCGGAGAAATAACTAAATAAATTGGAGGTTATTGAACTCCGCATGGTCCAAGACAGAAGAGAGTTATGTCTTACGGGAATAGGTTTGGATGTGCGGGTTCGCGGCGATACTGGCTACATATGGGAAACCCGCCTGTATCGTTCCGGCTCCTTGGTTTGCTGTTTTGGAAGCATCTCAGAAGCCATTCTCGGTCGCTCTAGTACGTTTGGTAGCTTTGGCGCCTGCGACGGCTGAGATGGATGTCTTGACTGTGAGGATGTTGATCCCGTTGCCGCTGATGATAGCCTCGATCGTGAAGACTCCTCGTCCTTGGATTGTTTCTCCGGTACAAATTGTACCAAAGTTAAATCTTTGGCTGCCTCGGGAGTTACAGCCAGATTAATTTTTGGCTCCGGCAGGGGCATTTCAGGCTCAAGACCTGGTGCACCATCACTCCCGGTGAGCGATGCGGCAACCTTCCCATTCTTAGGAATGAAAGGCAAGATTAGATATGAGCTAACGCGGTAATTCATATTAGCTTACCTTACAAGGAAAACATCCTCCTCTTATTCTCTCCACCTCGCATTCCTTCTCCACAGCTAGGACAACCATCCCGGGATGATGGGTTGGCTGAGCTGATTTGATACGAGATTGCGGTGGTCTAACCGGCGATGACTGTTGAGTTCGAGGCGCAGATACGAACACCTCGACCCCGTTTCCGCCATCTATTTCGCGTTGTTTTCCTAATTCGAGTAATTCGCCCTCCCTGCCACATAGCCACTGAAATGCACCGCGTCTACTCTGTTCATTCGACCTCTAAATCAGTCCAATAGAAATTCTCACGAGAAACGAGACTTACGAGCGGAAGGTCTTCCCTGAACCGATCTGCCATGTCCGGTTGCTCGCCTGAGGATTGGATACGCATCTAGGTTGACCAAGTGGTAGAGATATCTGAAAAGGTTATGATAGCAACTCCGATTGTGCCGATGGGCAAGTATTGGGACGGAGGAGGTGTGGGCCTTTCAGTAAAAGAATTGAATTTTGCAGGCGGGCGATATTATCTAGGCCAATTTCACGATCGCGGGTGTTCGGCAAGGCGTGGTCAACAATGTGTTATTGGAAACGGGGTTAGACGCAAGGTGTCTCGAACACGTTGACAAACACGTTTTAAGACAACGGGTTTCATGCAGGCTTGTTACTGGCCTTCTGGCTTGCCGTCTAAGCCTTTCGCAACAGACTAGGATCAATAAGTGTGATCTTCAAGTCAAGTGGTTGTGTTATCTTCATTCTCGCTCCGGCAAGTACCGTGTCTCTTCAACGCAGATCCCAGCTCCAACGTCCGAGCTTTAACAATCCCACAACTATTTGAGGTTCCACTGCGGGAGAGGTTGTACCTGAGAAATACGGTCGGGAATACTGAGGGATAATTACTTGGTCTGAGCCATTGCGGTTACTGTAATTCACTGACCAATAATTAAACGATCCGCATACATCGGAGGCCACGGTTCCGATTTTTCAAAAATGAATGGACCAGACGTTCCGCCAGGCCGACCAAAGGTCCAGACTATCAACCTCACACAAAGTATGACAGCACACCGTGGAATTAAGCTGGAACGCGGGGTGGACACGGTCAGTATCGCCGCTTGTGGATTGTCCACATCGGTCTGATCGGTGATTGGCACACCCTGATCAGATTTGAACCAACGGTCCTCGATGTCCGAGAGCCTTATCTACACTTGCCCTAAATTCTATGGGGAGAAGAGCGTGAGCGCTCGTTTACCCCAGAGTATTCCCATGACATGCACAGCCTAGTATACTTAGGTATCGAACCGGTGACTCTCTCACATGCAGAGGGGGCAATTTTCTCTCGTGGATGATTCGTGCCTGTTGCCTGCAATCCCAAAACAAGTATTGATCGTCTGATTATATAGAAATCGGCCGATTGCGGTTGTTATTCCGATGATCTTTGATCGGTGAGTGTGAATCGCCGCTGTCAGCACCCAGGCTCAGCATACAGCCCCGAAACCTATAGGGTAATTTTCCAAAGTAGTAGTTACCCTAACACTCGATTCACTCAGGCGGCTGTTGCTTTTCGTCTTGGCAGGTATCGCTCGAAGGTCCGGTTCAGGTTAAGTAGAGGCCGGGAATACTTGAGGACACTGGCTCCCATCTTTCCTCACAAGACGCAGCAGTAATCTACTGTGTTTGATTAAATTAGCCTACGTTTACACTAAACCACACCAAAAGAGTAAGGGGCCATCGTATCCCGAGCGTTCATTACTCACATCTCACCGTGTATATGTCAGGAGTCGCTAAGATGCCTCAAATCATATACCCGACCGTGATTCTCTTAATTTGCATCCTCGCCATCCTCGTTGCTGCAATCTATCGAGCACAGATTAAACGTTTCATACTGGGGAAAATTATGCGCCTCCCTCGCAAAAATGATACTGTCGCTAGCGGCGTTGGTTCTCATGATACTACTTTCGATGGCCTTCCAAAATATTCGCCTCGCTCTCTAGAGGACTCGCATATCATTCCAACGGAATATTACGGAGGTCCGAGTCATACTATTGGAATGGGATGCAAGGAAGATTTTGTCAGGATACCTCCACCCGTGTATCATGCCGGTTCCGTTCTCAAATCTTGCTCCTAAGTTTCGTTCAAATTGATTCGAATCGCCAGTTCCCATCACCCACGTCCGCTACTGAATCGGTAGTTATCATAGTCTATCAATATATAGTATTGTTCATTTCCGAAGTGGCCGATCTACAAACCCACGCGGTATCATGTTATTTTGTTAGGTGAAGAGTAATGCTGATTAGTCATTGCCGAGATATCCGGCTCACACGGCTGAATGTGGTACGTTCTTTATCAGATAACGAGATCTTACGATTTACGATATCGTTTTATCAGATAAAGCATGTTCCGCTTGTGCTCTACCACGATCACTTAAAACCGACTCCGGTCAGAATGAAATCGCACACATACGTAGTTCTCTCGGTTTTCGCTTCCATCATGTCGACCGTATCCGCGATGAAAACGGTGCTCGTTATGGGCGGGTCATATGGCGGTGAGTGAGATGCGTACTTGCGCCACAGCGGGATTTAATAAAGATGGAATAAAGGTGCGAGAGCAGCACGTGTGCTAGCTCAAAGCCTTCCCGAAGGGTATCGCGTTGTGGTTATTGAGCGAAACAGGTACGTTAGCCGGTTCATCTGGTAGATACTTGGCTGATTTGAGCTCTCCGGAATCGACTAGCCATGCGAATCGTGAGTTACACTTTGCCCCGTCGTGAAGTGAATTGTTACCTAATTGTCATTTTATAGACCTCTATGTGCTCCCTCGTTACTCGGTCGTTCCGGACCACGAACACAAGGCTTGTAAGCTGGGCACAGTTAATCCGTTCACGCATAAACTAACAATGTATTTAGTCATACCATACAACAACCTATTCAATTTCACTGACTCCACGGCTCAATCCCCCAAATCCCCCCATCGCGTCGTCCACGGTACTATCACCGGGCTCAAACGCCACCATGTAACCTACACCCCTGCGATATACTCGACCACCCGCACCAATGTGTCGGAGAGCTCACTCGAGTTTGATTATGCTGTTTACGCGTTGGGATCGACTCTCCCGGCACCAATCGACTTATGGGGAGCCAATAACGTATTCGACAAGCCGGCCAGTATTAATCTTGAGCCAGCAAAGCGAACCGTAGACATTGTAGAAATCGGAACCAAACCGGCCGGGATCGAGTGGCTCAAGAAAGCGCAGAGTCGACTAAGGGAATTAAGTAGTGTTCTAGTCGTGGGAGGTGGCGCACTCGGTATCCGTAAGTCATACGTCTCCACTCTTAGGCCTGCCTAACTGACGTCATTACTGTTATAGAATTTGCCACAGACTTAAAGGATGTATACCCGAGCAAAAACATCACTCTGCTACACTCTCGAACCCAGTTACTGCCGCGTTTTCCAAACACTATGCACAATGAGAGTAAGTCTTTATTTACGCGGATGCTATACCTACTAACGGCTGAGTTACGATGTGACTTCAGTCAACAACACGATGCACAAGCTCGCCGTCAACCTCATACTAGGACAACGCCTCGATCTTAAAACCACTCTACCTGGAAACGCCGAATACAACGAGAGAGGGGAACGAGTTGTGCGCACGGTGACGGGTCAAGTCATATGTGCTGAGCTTATTGTAAGTATGGTCTCCACCTCGCCCTTGCCTGCGTCTCACGCGCATTTTATCAGCTGCTTTGTACCGGACAAAGCCCCAACACTCAGATGATGCAGTCTTTTGCACCAGGGTCTGTTGATCCAGCAACTGGGTTAGTCCGGGTACTTCCGTCGCTACAAGTAACCATCGGCCCAAGCGAGTTTGGGCTCGTCAGCCAGCAAGAAGGGCAACCTCTATATCGTGAGAATGGTTCTGATGGGATCATACCGCATATATTCGCAATTGGGGACTCAGCTGATACCTTCGGCGCCATCAACGCCGGGCATACAGCTTATTTTCAGGTGCGCAGTCCCCTCTTTCATGCTTACTTGGTTCTGACGCCCTTTGGATAGGGGGAGGTCGCAGCGAGGAATATCCTCGCACTTATTAATCATGCCCACACTCCCAACCCACCCACGCTTGAACATTACGTTCCGACCGATCCCGCAATCAAAGTATCCCTTGGTAGGAAGCGTTACGTCACTATGAGCGGGGCCGATGCGGTTCTCCAAATCGGGGATGATGGGAAAGATGATCTGGCTGCGCCTTCAATATGGCCTTACTATGGTGCTGATTTTGAGAAGGACGGATGGAACTAAGTATCGATTATCTTCAGTGCATGTAGACTACGCAAGACAATGTTTAGATCCGGGAAGGCTTTTAGTACATTGGTAGTTTCGCTCGCTTCAATAAGTGCCTGATTCATTTCGGTCCCATCTCGTTTAATCAAATTGGCGTTGTTGTTTTGATCGAGTTTCGATCACATATTTAGGCGCTCTTGTGGGTCTCTCCCAACATGCACCGCGCCACTCTCGTTCCAACATCGACCAAACTCTATCGCTTTGAAGATCACAGTTTATTCCTTAACTTATCTCAACCGATCTGCTAGCACAAGATGAGTGACTTGGCCATCTTAGATCGAGGGCAACATGGGCAGACAGATACAACAAAGAAGCGTGAAGCTGGATCTGTGGGTACAGTTTTCGTAAAGAGCCCGTTTCGTATAGACATAATAACTTGGCACTTAGACAAGGGGTCTCATTTCTCAGTGGGCGGCTTGTGGTCCCGGGGGGAATGGCTCGAATGTTTGGTTTCCGCTGCGGACAAAGGACGCAAATACCATCGAAAGTATAAAGGGAAATGCAACGAATCAAATGGACCAGCTGGATTTTGGGCATCACAATATTAAATTCACTCAGCCAACCCGCCATCCCGGAATGACCATGGTTGTAGCAAAGGAGTGCGAGGTGGAGAGAATTAGAGGGGGATGCCTGCCTTGCCGTGTAAGCTTATTTTTTATTCCTTTTCTCACTTTTTTGACCCTTTGTATACATCCGGAAGAATGGAAAGATTACCATGTCGCGCCCTGGAAATGAAGATGAACCGGGTATCGAGCCTATCATGCCTAAACCGGGCCCGCCCGTATTGATACCCGAAACGGTGAGAATCCCGCTTTTTGGTACGTTTACTTTTTATTTGATACATTTTACCTTAGACCGACAAAGTAACTGTCAATACGGGAGCTGATACCCAACCTATTCCCAGTTCCTCCAGCGTGGCAAACGGGCCTGAGGAGAGAAGCTTGGCCAGCGCCGTTCAAATCACTCACCGAACTCCCGAGCCATGCGGAGGAGACATACTTAGTGACGCTGAAATTGATATTAAATCCACCAGCCACTTGCACGTCGGGAGGGGGACGCTAGTGCATCCCGGGGACACGGGCGAGCAGGCTCAGGCTCAAGTTCAGGCGGATGGCAACGGCGATTATCCACGAGCCGAGGCCACCGACCAGATGAACGACGCGAGCTAGGTGGCTAAAGGTGAGTGTGCTATTAGAATCAGAAAAAGGAGCATGCTCTGAGTCTCGTTTCTAGATCTCGTGGGGTCTACGCTGGGAATTTGGGCTGGTGCCTGTTCTATGGTGGTATCCTAGTTCATCTTGGGGAGAGATAGAAGAGACGATAAAGTCACACCCTGGCAATTTTGTGATTTTTGAAATGGTTGGTGCGATGTAACTTTGCGAGCTTTGTAGCAATTTCGTACAATAACTAACCAACAGTTGTCTTGGTGAACGGGGTATATTCTCTAGTACAAAATAGATTTTTCGACTGGTTTGGAGTATGAGTACCCGGAAGATCACAGTTCGCAGTTACTGCAATGTACATATCTATGCCGTTTTTTACAAACATACTATCAAAAGGCATAATCTGGTGTAACGGGTCAAATCCTGTGGCCGGGCGTGATTCCAACTTCACAAACTGCATACGCACTTAATCCTCCTTCCAATCAAGACCATTTATAGAACAAAAGATTTCTCACTTCGCATGGCACTTACGCAAACTCGGACGCGATCAGTACAACCTTTCATTATCTTATCGAAACAATGTGGTAACTTATGACCATAAAGGGATGTGCCACGTGTTTATCCCCTTTGTCATCCTTTGTAGGTTACGTAAATATGACACAAAACCCACACTCGCCGAATACACGTTCATAGGCAGCCTCGAAAATGCTACGCTTTCCACGACCATCGATTCTCTCGCAGCGGAGGTCACATTATCGTTGCCTGGATACTCAATCGGAGTGCAATCAGAGTTGATCTTTCGACCGTAATCAATCATTCCAAACAACCAATATGGTCATCTCGCCCTCTAACGGGCAACCCTCCAAGGCGAACTCATTACGGGGAGAGATTAGGCCTGTACGTCTGGCATTTCATATAACTGGTATTTAAACTTACTCTGGTATCGAACGGATAGAGCAGCCGTCCGCCTTGGCTATGGCTATGCGGCGGGGATGATGCTTGGTTCGGGCCGGGAGAACAACACGAATCAAACAGTGGAAGCGAAATCGAGGAGCTAAAGCCCGCCCTGCAAACCCAACAACCGTTACCGGCTCGGTCAACACATTTTCACACCAAATCAGCTCAGCCAACCCGTCATCCCGAGATGGTTGTTCTTACCGTAGAGAAGGAACGCGAGGTGGAGAGAATAAGAGGAGGATGTTTCCCTTGCAAGGTGAGTCGATTTAATTTGCCGCGCTTAACGCATACCTGATTCGACCTTTAAATTCGTAAGAATGGGAAGATTGCTGCGTCGATTAGCGGGAGTGATGGTGGACCAGGTATTGAGCCTGACATGCCTGTGCCAAGAGTGGCAATGAAAATTGCCCCAGACGCCCCACGAGCTAGCACGGAGAAATCATCTGGGCCAAACGACCCTCCTCGCTCGAGGGCGCCGTCTCAGGCGCCATCATCGAGACATCCATCCCGGGCTTCGCAGCCACCAAACTTCAAGAATCCAGCATCGTCGGAGGTGCCGCCATTACCGGGGATGGCACCGCGGCAGAGGTTCGTTTCGGAGATGATACCAAAGACACCCCAAGGACCAGAACGGGCAAGACGAGCGTCCCACGTATAGGTGTTATCCCGGCTATCATGCCTATCGGAACCATTGCTTGGGCAACACAGTTCTCTCCTGTCATCGACCTGGGGTTGCGCGAAATACTCCAATATAGTACGCCAAATCTGGCAAAAACATGAAGTTTACGATCTATGTCTTTTCTATAATTCTGGGACAGGAATGTCGATGTCGACTTGTGGATCTCTATTGTATGTCCGGTATATCTCATTTCACTATATATTCATGAGTACATAGCTTTCCGTTTGAGCTGTAATAAGTGATACTAGGGAGATGAATACTTCGTCGCCAAGTGTCGACATAAGGGGACAAATATGTCAAACGCATGGAGCAGGGCTCGGTTGTCTCTACTATCGAGATCCGACCTAATAAGGACTGGGCTCGTTACATTGATAGCGCTGATCCGCATGTCCATCAGCCCCTATCGTTTTAAAACCCTCCACGTGGGTTCCTCCTGGTGGCGAGAGCGAGCATCGCAGGACGTGGCGATTTATACCAGATACCCCTCTACCACCACTACCCCGTTAATATCCCCGCAGAACAACCGCATAGTCCATTCAAACCAGTTGCAATCGGTGGGATATTCGTAGTTTTCTCATGATGGGTGCTTACAAGTTCCCGCCCAGGTTGAATTTGGGATGCCCTCATATAGTTCAAGGTCCCCCGGGACTCGTCTGAAGGACATATTTCCCGCTGGGTTCGACGAGAAATTTAGCTTAGGCTCAGGAAGCTGTCGGAATGGTAGTCACTTCTCGTCGAAACCAGAGCAACTCTATTACTCGCTCATTGAGCGCTACGACCCCGCTACTCCCATGGAATCCATTATGGTCAAGTCTGCTTGGTACGGAAAGCAGACCAAATCAGCGCAGCACGAATTCATTGTAGTTCAAGTTGAAGACATAGACGTACCCGGGCTCATCAACTATCTTGTACTCGATCGCAACACGGATAGTAACCAAGGGTCTTCCAAGACGGTCTTAGCGTCATCGTCTCGGGCGACGAATGCCAACGACATGTTCCACATCTCATACGATGGAGATATCAAGAAACTGCTCCACGAGTGTCAACTCACGCCTTACAAATTTCTCGAGGAGCTTTCATTCCCTGCCAACTCCCCGCTTCGCCTTTATGAACTAGTAACTTTGGCGGACATTGTTTCCAAACGTTACCCAAACTACGACCTCCTAGATTCGAGCTGCTATCTATATGCGGCAGCAATCTGGGAATGCATGCGCCGTATGCGCCCCTCCGCCATTTACCGGGATGCTCTAGCGAGAAAACGAGGAAAATGCAATTTGTACCGTTACACACCAAGGGACTCCGTGACACAGGAGGCATTCAAGGAGATCAGTGATCGGTTACCAGAGATTGAATGGGACCTCTGGGAACGTGCAATGGTGGGTATATTTAAGGCTTTGGATTACCACTGGACGCTAACTCTTGCCCTGAAAGTCAAAGGCTTTTGGTTTGGGGAAGTTTGACGAAGAGTTTGAGGAGTCTGACTAGTAGGAGAGCATTTTCCACTCGTTCGCTCCTATTTTCTTACCTTCGTGTGAATCTAGCGTGAATGATGTCTGTCCGTCCGGCGGTCAAACACGGGCATTTCCTGTGGGTGTTTCCGGGGATCGCCGGACGAGCGCACGCATGTCTATCCACTCACTGGCTCGGTTATTTGTCAACTCTCGTTCTCCGTAATCTTCATGAATCTCGATTGTCCTTCCATTTGTTTCTCTAGCCCTTATGGCCGTGAATTGTGTCGGTGCCTGCTGTACTGGAGATGCCCATTATAAGTTATGTATTACATATGGCTCCTTTAGATAGGTATATACTCGTGTACGATAAACTGGTGGTTTATGAGTTATGATATGCCGTGTTCTCAAGTTCGTCCACAGCTGGGATTGATCCATTCTGCCGTCTTGAATATACATTGATATGCAACATCCGGGAGGAGCGGCGAGAAATAATAAGTCACACGTGGACCCAGCATGTATGCACTGCCCTGGGCTCATTTTCCAAAGGAGGTTATCTGGCGGCGCGGGTCTGTCACGTTTCGATCAATCCATTCCAAGAATCGTGGAGCAGGTGGACATGCATAAGGCCTCCGTCAAGCAACTCTGAGCTGGTAGTTAACGGCAGAACTCTGGCGACGGAAAGCTTGGCTGTGAAGTGCATGCATCAGTCGAGGTTATCTTTCGGCGGGCGAGGTCAAACTCTCACTATGGGTTCTGGATCCGCGTTCCGGATGATGAGATCAAATCAACAAATTGGTTGCACGTGCTGCATAGAAGACCGCATGGAAGAGCCAACCTAAATGTTTTGTTACAGTTTCAGCCAACCCTTGAACGTGTATGCGTCCTTGCAACTCACAGTATCACGGTGATCCCCGTTGGCTTATATCATGAGGTTGGGAACGCCCTGCGACCATCTCTGGAGGTTAACCATACCACTCGCTACCACCACTTGCTGAACAAGGCTCAATCGGTATGAAGCTTTACGCTCGTAGTTGTACACTGCTAATGATGCTCCACCTACTTAGACTACGATCAGAATGACTGCTAGGATTGCACATGTTCCCGAGCCCCGTCTCAAAGATGTATTCCCACCGGGAGTTGCCAGCGCGTCCTTACAAGCCAATCAGACCGGGAGCCACTATACTTTGAAGCTAGAGCAGCTATATTACTCGCTTGTAGAGCGTTACGACTCGAACACACACGCCGACTCCATTGTCATCAAATCCGCGTGGTACGGCAAGCAAACAAGAACCACGGAGCGCGAATTTATTCTCATCCAGGTCGAGGATACGGCGGTCGAAGGCTTATCGAACTACCTGGTTCTCGATCGCAATGCCGGCAAGCCCTCGCGTGGATCGAGCACGATGTCGCGGTCTTTGGCGTCTCTTCAGGCGCCGATCACTGTCGACACATTTAGGGTTTCGTACGACGGGAATATGAAACAATTACTCGAAGAATGCCAGCTCAGCCCGTACAAACGCGTCGAACAGCTGCATTTCGACTCGCAATTACCGTTTCATCTCTACGAGCTGGTTACGCTCGCCTGCATTGTCTCCAACCGGTACCCACTCCATCGCGGCCCTGACTCGAGCCACAATCCGTTCATTGGGTTGGTCTGGGAGTGTATGCGCCGAATGTGCCCCGAAGCTACCTGTAACAACATCCAAGCTAAAAAACGAAGAATATTTCATCGAGTTCGTCCGACGCCAAACGCCTCTCAGACGGAAGAGCTGTATGAGTCCTTCCAGGAGAAGTTAACTCACGTCAAGCAAGAACTCGAGGCCCAAAAAACGGTGTGTCGTGTTCAAGCATTCTCCGTTTTATCGGGTTGGCTAATACCCATGCCATGTTGCGGTAGCGGTCGATGACAATCGTGAGGAACCAGCGGCGCAAAATAGTTCCCTCGAACCCATCCGTCGAAGATCAAATAGAGATATCATAAGCGTGCCTGCTTTCATTATTTCTCTCTCTGCTTTCCGGATTAAACATTCAGTTTTGGGTCGGATTTCCCAGTACACATATGTAGAACACTATTTGTTCTAATTTAGACTATCGTTTTTGCCAATTTGGGTAGTTTGATTCCTATTCAACAAGTCTATCTTAGAGTCTCGCTCGTAAGGAACCAATTCTAGGCGCACTTGTACGCACGCTAGGACTGAGAGACCACTTGACAAGTGTTCTATCGTTATGGACGAAACCAAGAATGCCAGGGCATTGACCCTTTTTTATTCCTTCCAGGCCAACCATTGGCGCATAGATCTATACATAGGGATACTTCAGCCCTTCTTGTGCCACACTCGGAGCTGTGATCTTTGATTTTGCAGGTTGTGATACATGGCCAACACTTTGAGCCGCTGCTGGCGGCTCTGGGGTTCTCACGAGCGTCACACGCTAGGCTCATTGTTGGATCATATATATTGTCGCTAATCCATATCTGTAGACTGTAGTGCTAAAATAGATAATCGACGCGAGCAGTTCTAGTCAGACCACGGCTTATAATTTGTTATCATTCACTCCATGAACTAGTTGGAGTGCGCGGGGCCGATGTGACCCAGGCTCGTTGTACTTAACTTACGACTGAATTTGCGAATAGGCAGTTTTGGCAGTGACGATTTTTGAAAAATCGGTAGGAGTGGAGCCGATACAGTGTGATGTCAGAGGCGATTTTTGGCGCTTGGTTTCCCGAATATGCCACTCCATCACGTGTTAGACCGCTATACATCTTTTGCCCGTCTACATTGCCAACCAATTCGTTTAGGTACAAAACAAACTGCCTCAGTCCTTGGGTCTCATATGAAAGTGCGGCCACCATTTTTAAATTATTTTTTCTATTGCTCTACATTGCTCATTCAGGTGGATGCGAGGGAGGGAGGGATGAGTGAGGCTGTGTCCGGCGCTTCATCAGCCGATTTTCGGCGCCTCGTTGGTCGATTTATCTCTACTCCACAACCGATTTCAGTTTAGCGATTTTCCTTGAAAATCGGCATTGCCAAAACTGCCTAATGGTTATCATGCGACCGCAAGCCGAATCAAAATTCAAAAGTTTAGAGTCCTGAGTTCGAGACCTGGTGTGACAGAAAGATTTGATACTTTAAGATTATGAAAATCAAATGAGTAGAAACAACTAACATTAGAAAAGATACATCAGAAAATATAACAAGGTGAGTAGAGATTAGAATAACATAGTAGCGATATCATTTTACGAAACCCAGGGGCCTCATGTCCCAGCCGGCTACAGCACTTGCTGAAATTCCACGGCAGCTGCTGCAGCCGAAGTTTGCCCAAGGTGCCCTTTGCTACAGCCAGGCTACAATCTCCCCGCAAGACTTTCGCAGTTTTGGCGATCTCAGCCAGTCACAGCTGGCTGAAACCAATCCTTGCAGATCTCTGACGCGTTGGAGCACAACCTGGGTCTAGTAAGTGTGCGAAACTTTATTCAGGATCAAGAATATAGGCCGCGAATGTGACAACGGAGGGGCGGGGCGGTGATGTTGAGAAGCTGAATCTTGCATCAAGGGGAAACAAAATAACCACAAAAAGGACCGTCACGCGGGGGCGACTCGTAATAAATTCATCGGGAATGCTCACGTGGGGGGTCGATGCCACGGTGGGTATAACACTGACGAATTTGGGCGAGCTACGGCCAAGGAAAACAAGAAATAAGTAGATTTATCAGATCCAGTCCGTGAATTGTCAAACTCTTGGGTGTAGGAGAGCCCTCGTTGTAAACGGGTCGCAGCGCTAATTCCGGTCCTACTGGCTGGATATGTTTCAGAATGCGTCATATGTAGTGGAGTGAGAAGAACCAGACAAACAAGAGAAATCAAGAAATTATCATGGGTTTGTTGCGGAATACAAATAATACAGATGGAAGACAAACGGGCGGTGTCAAACTAAATGATTTAGTCAACTATGTCATATATTGGAACATACAGCTTTAGGAGGCGAAAGAACCTCACGAAGCATCGATGAGAGGAGAACTAAGTTTCGTGATATTCGATTTGGATAGACAGGGGAGTCCGAGATGACTTCTATACATGGGACGCTCGCCTCGGCCTTTCTGGTTCTTGGGGCTGCTTCGGTAGCATCTCAGAAGCGATCCTCCTTCGTTGTGGCGACACTTCTGACCTTGATGATGATTGTGGTGTTTTCGGTATCAGCGATGAATACTTTCGGCGCGTAGGATGACCAGACGTAGGTTGTCGCTCCTGATTAATTTGTGGAGTGTTCAAAGTATTCCGCATTGACCGCTCTCGGGCGGCCGCTTCAGGTTGGAGACCTTGTCTATCATCTTGCCTATGACACGATAGTTCAAGACGCCAACTCTTGCGAATGACAGGGAGGGTCATTGGATCGTTAGCCCTAACAACTGAAATTGGCTTACTCGACAAGGACCACACCCTATTTTTATCACTTTTGCCTCGCGCTCCGTCGCTTCCGCTGGAATAACCATCTCAGGGTGTTGAGTTGGCTGAGTTGATGTGGGGTGAGAAGATATTGAATCAGCTGGTAACGGCTGCTGGTTTTGCGGAGCAGATATTGACCCCTCAGATCGGCTTTCATTGTTTGCCTTGCGCTGTTTTTCGTGCTCGGGTACGTCATCAGCCTTGCCGCATAGCCAATACCAGGGCATACGGCCACCCTACAAGCTTAATCTTTATAACCACTTTACTAAACGGCTCTTCGAGAGACAGAACTTACGGTCCCTGACTCTCCCCTCCGCGAGTCAGCCTTAGATCGTTCCGTGCTAGAGGGCAGGGTATCCATCCTAAGCTGGCTGGTTTGTCAAGACAAGTCAATATAGCGGGAAGATACAGTTAGGTCGTACCCTCGGGCGGTGGTTTAAGGAGGGGTACTGTTGTAGCCTTTGCGTGGGGGGGGGGGGAGGGAATGGTTATGGAGAGAGGAGTACTATCTCGGTTCCCTCTGCAGACACGTGTCTGACAAATGATACGCCAGCGGCTAGGTTGGAATAGTGAGGCGCCACCATAGGGCATGCAGACAAGGCATTTCCCCTAGACACGGTCCTATGCCTTGCCGTTTCAAGAGTAAGTTAATTCGGAGCAAAATTATTTATTATAATGGGCTCTTCAAATAAATTTGAGTGAAGCCAATTATGTATAACAAAGGGTGATAGTAGGCGGCAGCGCCGGACAGCTGTTCGCAAGATCCGAATAATTAGAGAAAGGTGCTAACGGTATATGGAGACATCGGTGAGCTTGTGGCAATAGGGGTCGGCGAGACTATGGAGAAGAATATTAGGGATGTTGGGCACGGCCATTAAATGGCGGTGAAGCTCCAACATTCGGTGGAGCGGCCACCATGATTTGGACTAGCAGTTTATAGTAAAGTCGGTGCCATCCGCCATTATTTGGTGGAGCCTACGTCATTATTTGGCCACCATTTAATGGTCGTGCCCAACATCCCTATTAGTCCGAACAGTGAGGTGTATGTTTGGACGGGAACTGGCGAAACGGTGGCCATCGCTTCGCGGGGAGTGGAGACAAAGCATAGAGAACTGTGAGGAGGCGGGGAGGAAGAGTGTAAAGAGAGGTAAGTCGGAACAAGGGAAGGAGCAACACGAAAGCGTAAACGACAAAAGGAAAGGACCGAATGTTCGCAGCGGGGTATGCGAGCCGAATCGTCTGGCCGTGTTCGACATGCAGAAACTGGACATGTTGGACCGACCACAGATATTCGTAATGTAGATCCAGCGAGCAGGCAGCGAAAATGCCAGTGTGTGAAGCTAAGGATATAGGTCTCTTCGGAAGGTGGACGCGAGCAGATGTCGCGTTTGGTACACGCAGCAAATATGCGTTGGACGGGCCCCGATGTCCTGGGGACTCGACATGCCCGGTGGGGGTCGAGGGATGTCTAAGGCATGTCCTGGAATAGTCTGCAAGACACATTCATGTCCGCCTGGCGCGAACACCTCCAAGAGATCTGGAACGCATTGGGCACGAGTTGAGGCGGTGCACCTCCCGGCGAAGCATTGGCACCCGAAAAGGCGATGGGATCGACTCGAGCATGGAGACGCTCTTCAGGGGTCACGATATGCAGAGCGGAAGTGAGGAATCGAATGCTCGATGTGAAAGCCGCGAGATTTTAGTGCCACTACAGTATCTGTTGTGGTAGCGGCCAATGGACGTTCGGAATGCGCTTGACAAAAAGAAGAACGTAATAATAGGTTTTCAGTGGTCGAGAGGACCCAGGGAACGACGGAGGTTGCATTTTATGTTGGCTCTCGTGGAGGGTCGTGGGTCAAATCAAACTGCGTAAGCGCTAATCTCCCCCGCCAAACGCCGACACCTCCACCGGCGCGGCGCGTTTAGCCTTTCGCTCTAGATCCGTGATGAACCTTCGCTCGCCTCCCACCAGGCAACCATATCACGCAAGGTCATCAAAGGGAACCACATTTCAAATATTCAACATTTATGCTGCCTTTGTGTTTTTTAGTGTTACGTAACCGGCCAGTAACCTTATTAAAGCAACACGTGCGGGGGCAGGCAATCCGGGTAATGTTGCGCCCTCCACCATAGTCGATCCTCTCGCTAGAAAGCTCACACTACTGGCACGTAAATACTTACCAGTTGGCTAAAGTAAAAATAGGAGAGAATTATACTATCTTACGCCTCAATCAACTCGCCCGCTCGATATGGCTATCGCGCGCCCACACGAGCGAGCGTGCAAGCAGGACGCGTTAACGGGAGGACAGGAGCGTGTATGTTCTGTCATTCATGAGACTGATGGGATAACTGATTATGAAGTTGAGTGTGCAGAATAACGTTGCGCCCTGGCACTGGCAATGGCTATGGCAGTGTGGTGAGGACGGTAGCTTGCCCGAGTTGGAAAAACAACACGAAGGAGACAGTAGAACCGGGGTTCAGAGATTGAAAACCGTTCCACGAATACAACAGCCGCTGCCGTCTAGGTCAACGTACCCTCGCGTCGAAACGTCTCAGCCAGCTCATCACCCCGGGATGGTCGTTCTTTTCGTGGAGAAAGACTCCCAAGTGGAGAGAATCAGAGGAGGATGTTTTTGCAACAAGGTAATCTAGTTTTATCATACTTAACTATTGTCTGATTTCCACATTCATTTGCAAGACTGGAAAGGTCACCGTGGACCTTAACAACGATGGGGGACCAGGGATTGAACCAAACCGGTCCGTACCTACAAGGGCATTGGACCTATCGGGCCCTCCGGCAGCTGTTTCTATTCCGAGAAATGATCCTCCGCCGCCTGTGGTGGCACCTAATACACTACCAGGCCATCTACCTCAACCGCCGCACAGCCGGTCGAGAATCGCTTCAGAGATGCTTCCGCAGTCACCACGGGAACAGGGACGAAGGTATAAATCCACTGTAAACTAGGTATTTTAATCATCTAATTTGTCGAGTTGCTACTCACCGGACACGGTTATCTTATCAGGGTCCGTAAAGGACAACAAATTCCGGAGGGGTTGTTCTTGTCTACTATGATATGCCTCAGTCGAATATGCCGATACTCAACGAATACCTTTACGAAAGTCAGGTTTGGTGCTAATAGCCACATAAGCGGGTGTATGATCGTGTGTACAGATATTGCATATATAATTAATATCAATAATGTACCATAGAACATCGGCTCTGCCGACGGAACCCACAAGTGCATCCCAAGCTGCGATTCGCAGGTAGGGATGAGGACTATCCCAACCAGTCGAACTGTGAGTAGACTGGGAACGATTGGTAAGAAACAGATGGAAGTATGAGAGATAAGTGATCGTAATGCGAGGTGTGTATGCGATAATTAACGAGCGGGGTCCGTACTATATATGACCTGGTTCTCCGCGTTGTAACAGGAGATTCTAACCGGAGTGCCCGGGGTCTTATCTCCTCCTTGTACGCACCCTCCATACCCACTGTAGGATGTAATACTCCCCTTCCTCACCCAACCCCGGGCATCCTTTCTCATTATAGCCCGTGCCGTTCCGTCTTACGTTTTCATATCTCTGTCCTCCACCTCATTTTTTGTACAAAAAGAGAGACGTCACCCCTGTGTATCCGCAATAATCTGTCAACTGATACCACGCGTCTTAGACCTCTCGCTTCACGTTGATCCCAGCTTCATACACGATTTCTCTTCGAATTACATACAGCGCCGCGGGGGTAACCAATACATCGCAATACCATCAGAATGAAGAAACAGCGTGCCACCGCATGCACCAAGCAAGGCCTAGCTGCTCCCTAACCCTCATTGTCACAGATTCGAGAAAAACGTGAGCTTTTCGCGTTGATGGCATTGTCAGTCCTACGCATGTCATCGGCCCCTATCATTTATAATCTTACACGTGGCTCCCTCCAGGCAGTTAGAGGGCATTGCAGGACGTGACGATTTATACCAGACGCCTCTCCGCCTATACTAACCCATCACCACCCCCGCTGACTGGTCGCATAGCTCCATCGATAAAGCTATTATTGGTAAGATAATTGCGATTTCACCCACAATGCGCTGATCATTAGCACATAGCAAGATTAGATAAAAAATGTCTTCAGATGAGAGAAGGTCACCCAACGACCGTCCTCGAGACATATTTCCCGCGGGATTCGACGCAAGATTTGGCTCTAGCTCAAGCCGTAGTCGTAGCGGGGACCATTTCACATCCAGGCCGGAACAACTCGTCGATTCGCTAATCGGACGCCAGGACTCCATTGTGATACTGGCTGCTTGGTACGGGAAGCAGACTAAATTGGCGCAGCACGAGTTCATCCTTATCGAGGTTGAAGATATAAACGCACCAGGGATCGTCAACTATCTAGTACTCGATCGCAACGTTGGGAATTCTAAGAGACGCTCGAAAACAGTCTCAACGTCATCATCCCAGCCGACAAGGGCCAACGACACGTTTAGAGTTTCGTATGACGGAGACTTAGAGAAATTACTCCAGGAGTGTGAGCTCACTCCTCGCAGGTTTCTCGAAGGACTCTCGTTTCCTTCCAGTACGCCACTACGGCTTTACGACCTAGTGACCCTAGCGGACGTTGTTTCCGAGCGCTACCCAGACTATCACCTGCTGGAGACAAGTTGCTTTCTGTTTGCGGCAGTAATCTGGGAATGTATGCGCCTTATTTGCCCTTCTGCCGACTACAAGGACGTTCTAGCGAAGCAAAGGGGGAAATATCATTGTCTCCGCTACGAGGCGAACGACACTGTAATTCAAGAGACGTTGCGGGATTTCAAAAAGAAATCGGAACCGACCCTATCCCAACCCGAGGCACCCACGATGGTGAGGATCCTCAAGTGATGAACTAACACGGATACTAACGCGTATATATTCTTTAGTCTTCTAATTCTTCAAGCTTCGAAGGAGACTTTAAGGAGCCGGAGTAGTAGGAAAGATTTTTCTTTTTCTTTACTTCTATTTTCTTACCCTGATTGAATCTAGCTCGCACGTTGCTCTTCCCTCGAATAGGGTCAGGCAGGCACTAGCGGCCAGCGTTTCTGATGATCATCTAACGGGTGTGCGTTTCCCTGCTATACGGCTACTAGCTCGTTGGTTTGCCCGCCCTAGCCCTGCTCTTGTACTTGAATCTAAATAGCCCCTCTAGGCTTGCCTGTTCTATGTTATTAACACTTGCGATTTGATCAGTTTCTGGGGAAGCCCTGCGGTTAAGGATCATGGATCAATTTCTAGACCCGTTATATCAATTCCGAATTATATGTTACGTATAGCATTTCACAAAAGGGGGTTCTCGCATGCGGTAAACCCAGTATGAATATTTAATGCACCTCTAGTTGAGTTTGCTCACTGCTGTGCCAGTCAGCTTATTCAGGCCATGCTATATGTCGACTAACTCGACCTAGATACGCGCGCCATGATGACGAACCACGTGTTCACCCGGATTTTACCCAATCCCCTAGATTTGTTTGTCAAAGTAAAACGTAGCGGCACGCAGCCAGCGCAGTCTCAAGCGAACAGTCACCCTCCCAGATGGGACCTCACTTTCGCTGCCTAAACTCACTTTTGGGAGCTGAGAGATCCGTAAACATGGTGGAAGTGCCGCATGGTAAGCTACACGCTTGGGCGTGGCAGAAACTTTCGTCGCTTATGCTCAGTTTCTCTTGATGTTACACGCCTCAGTGTCTTTAGATATTTTGCCCTTTATGTACTAGACTCGGTCCTAAGCCCGCTCCCGCTTGTTCCTGTCCTTCTCTCTCGTCGTTTTTCGGTTTCTCTTAGTGTAGGATGTGTCGCGACATAGGTTGTAGCCCAAAAACGACCAAAAAAACTAGATTAAAAAAACGTTACAGTTTCAGCCGATCCTTAACATAAGTACATCTTGGCGTCCCATAATCCCGTCCATGGTGGAAACGCTGATGACACACTGACATGGTGCAATCCTTATTCACGGGTTGTGGAGTATCGCAGTCTTCTTATCCGTTGTTGGCTGTTTATCCCTATGTCGAGTGTGTAAAAATGTGTATGCTCGTGTTGTAATACATACAATAATAGATAACCTGTGCCAAGTGTGTGAGATGCAAGCTATGTGAACACCGATCCCAGGCCGTGTCGATGCAGAGTACCTTGAGTGTTCGAGTTAGCACTCGTTCGTAGCCGCAATAGTAACTAAGTCACCATACAAAGACCTCAGAAAATGAGAAAGTGAGACATAGTGATAGACATGAGCTCGGATTGGGTGAGGCATATAGCCACGAAGGAACTAAGATTGAGGATTCTGTTCTAGAACTTTCGCAAATTATAACACGTTACTTCGACATGAGGGACAGTATTTACAACCACAACTATAAAAAATTGGCCAATCAGACAATCGTACACCCACGGTGTGCAGCGAGACAGGAATAATTCACACCAACCGAAGACCGCAAACGCCCCCGAAGACGGAGCCGACCGTCGTTACCTTGCTTGCATTACCTTGCTTGCGAGGTCTCTCGCGGCCAAAATGGGACACCGAAAACTACAACAGATTTATATCTATTTTTTCTTGTTGACACAATTTCATAACTTCTAGGTCTTAGCCCAATCATGTTCGGTCATCATGAGGCCGTAACCGGATTTCCTATTGCACGCCCACAATCGCACGGTATCCCATCAGATATCTATCTATCTTGAGTGATAGCCAATCATTTGCCTCATTACCTATCGCGTGAATGGAACTTTATCCAAGGGCTATTAGTACATTTGTGTGAAGTTCAAGCAAATGCTACATCTGACATCGGGTAGATAACAGCACCATTAGACTAAGTTTACAACCACGGTTTTCAGGGAGCGCTTCAATATACATGTACAGGTGTAAGGTTTCTGACGCAATAGCAAGCGCGATAATAGGCCTAATAAGACAGCGACGAAGTCGCTATAGTTGACAAGCCGTAGACCACTCGTATGATAGGGTGTAGCATCGAAAACAGAGAGCGTAAGTCCTACCGCCTAGCTCTATAAAGGGGTTAAGGCGCATACAAGCGTATAATGAAATAAAAATAAAAATAAAGACATGCTAAGAGTCAGTCCAAGACTATTGCACGTACTGAAAGGGTACGGTAAGGCGTACACGCGCATACATCGTGCGCCAAACGGGTCCTTATTCTTATACCAGGTGACATGTCATATAAATCAAAAACGAGGAGATACAGACTCACTAAGAACAGGCATGAGTATTTTCAATGCGATGCCAATGAAGTGCATTTGTACTCCGCCGTCGTTATATGTGCGTGCACCTTCTGGCTGTTTTGAGACACGCTGACAACAGTCCATGGCGTGCGCATATACGACAACGTCTATTGAGGATTATTCGAGAACGTCTCGACACTCAAGGCTTCTTAGCTAGTAGAGTAGTGAATAAATCGCTAAATAGACTGATGTATTTAGAACGTTCAATAC